>CABFOW010000199.1:166438-300004 GCA_902141385.1 Timema californicum | reverse complement strand
GGAATGCCAGGCCTCCACCGTGGTTCGGATCCCACGTTAAACTGTAGGTCCTTCATTTCATCTCAGTCACCCTACCATTACACATTAGCGTGAGTGCGTACAACCCGAAGGGGTAGTAAGACGTAGGGCTAATAATAATAATAATAATAATAATAATAAGAGTTCAATTTATGATGAAAACTTTAATTATGATTTATATTTTCTATGGCGACTGAGGAATGAAGATCAGAAGTAAAGAGGAAAAAAATATAAATGTAAGAAAGTTAACCTTTTACTCAAGATTCAGGATATTTAGGTAAAATGAAGATTGTTTGAAAATTTGACTAAAGAAAAAGTTGATTGGACCCATCTCTACTTTTAAATAACGGTGTTTATACTAAAGCAGGTATTTCCAGTAGTGTCCTTCACATTTAATAGTAAATTGTCATTATAAAAAGATCAAATCTATAACTTTGCAAATCCAATTATCTATTATTATGAATATTTATCTTAAAAAACACGATAAACATAAGAGGTCTTCTTTACTGCTATCTTAGCAAATAAAGGTACCCAAATTAAGCAATTGAGAAACAAAAACATAACATATCATTTTTCCACACTGTGGATCAAACATAAATTTAAGACTAAACCATTGAGAGAGTTCAAAAACAATTGTACAGGCAAAAATAAAAAGGCTTGAAAATAAAATCCTGATTCTTAATTTCTCATGAAAAAAAGCTGTAGCTCTATTCTGATTAACCAGTTGACATGATTGGTTAGCTGCACATCTTCATAGATTAAACATTTTTACCTCACCCGATTGCACCCTGTGCAAACTACCAGATACTATCATGAATGGAGAACAATTGCTTCAGTGTCGAGCAATAACCAAAATATAAGGAGATATACTTACCCAGCTAACAAAATACTATTGGAACACTAGATGGAGAGTGGAAGAAATTCAAGATCCAGATCATTAGCAAATAACTTAACTACTTTAATTCTTAAGTTGCTATAGAAAATGGAAACATTAGGCAAATACTAACATTTTTTGCCATGCATTCATTGTAATATTAATACATTTTAGTTTATTATATTTGGAAGAAGGTACAGGAGAGGTGGATGGAAACATATAAAAGGGAACAAACACGATATGGCTTTTACAATTAAAAGGAGAACACAGTTCACACTTAAACTGCTGCTATTGGACAAAGAAGTAATGGTTGCCTCTTGAAGAAACTCGATTGCTACCTCCCAATCCCTCAAAGGTTTTATTCTCTTAGATTGTGCTATAACAATTGATTCGAGATTCATAAAAATCTCATAAGCATCTCAAAAACCTTTACTTCAAATAACCATTTTAAGCAAATGGCAGAATGGATGTAGTTGAGAGAGTAAGAAAATCACACAAAATAAAATAACATGAATATGATTAATTTACTAAAAAAAATTGTTCTCTTTGTTATTTATTATATAATTTTTCAGCAGCACCGAGCCTTATTTGAATGTTGAGTTTTCTCACTTTATTTAAAAGTATACATTTTAAAATATTTAAGTATTCAAATTAGGATTCGGGATTTGAAAGAAAATTTAAGAATCGTATTATACAAATATGGGATTCAACTCCTCTTTAATTCTTAAATAACCACAATTACTTTAAGAAAATTAAAAATAGCCTTCGTTAGCGCACACTGTGGAAACTGCTTAGCTAGGACTATGATATAATATATCAAGATAAAACTGCTGCTTTTCAGTGTAAATAAAGTGTACATCGCTTTTCATTAATTTATTGTGACATTTCGAATAGTTTGCCCACACTTGTTCATGATTAGATCCTTATGTAGAAGTGAACACCACTCCATATATTGGTTTTTTCATTAAAATTTGATAAGGTAATGGAAGGTTTTATATCCTATATTCAACATATACTATTTTACCATTTATGTATTAAATTATTAATGTAGTTGCACTAGTAGGCCTATGCAGATATATTAATAAATTGTTGGTACTGTGCTTTGTTTTGTTTTAATTGTGAGACTTGAGGCATACCTTTTTCTGAAAAGTGTATAGGGCTTGTGTTTCTATCCTCCTCTAAATGTTAACTAATCATCATCATCATCATTAACTGTTTCCAGCCTGTGGCAGGGTCAGTTTAGTAACGTTAATCAATAAGTTAAGGTATTGTAGTTTAGGTTTTGTCTCTTGGTTTGGTCTTATGAGTTATAAAAAACACATTTGCTTTACATGAATGATCTTCTCTGTTCTATTTGAATGATATTCATAACATGCTGGTACAGTCACTGCTATTTATAGACACCCCATGCTGAGCTATGATCTCTCAAGTTGTCCCCCACTTTACTTCATCAGCTCTCACACTAAACAACACTACACATGCTTGTGTGGGGCCATTCAGCGTAAATGTTTCACAAAGCAATGGGGGTTGGTTTATTCTGCTTTTAAATGTATCTTTGCGAAGTTTGGAATTTAGCTACTAAAAATATTTTGTTGAGAAACATTCTGTAACTTTGTTCATTGCAACTGTCAAGAGTGTAAAAACTTTGTGTTATAATATTATGAAACTTTTTAAACATCTTGCTAGTTAAACTTTGTTGTTTATGTACAGCACTGTGTTTCACAATCTTGTTTATTTCAAATTTCCGAATGCATCTTGTAATTCCAGCAACCTGCAGAGAATAGTGGGTCCAGCACAAGCAGCAGTAACAGTAGTAACTATGGCACCATCGGGCGGGCGGGTCATTCACCCATGAGCAGTATGTTGGATGAGATGGCCAAGACACTGGCCAGGCGCAGGAAAGCTGTCGAGAAGAAAGACCCGAATGACACCCCTCAGGTATGTTTGGTTAATTGATTAAAAATTAAACAGTTCCACAACTTTACATGAAGTTAGCTACTAGTATTTCTGACACATACTCCCATTTATAAATTGTCATTAAGAGCCTGTTTAACTTCACAGATAACTAGTAACCTATGTAGTAGGGATTTGCGAAGCTTCAAAACAAATGTCATCTTCAACTTTGCTTTGAAAATATTTTGGCTTTGTCACTTAAAATATTGAGAACTTAAATTTACAATTAGTGCTCATTTAATCCCAATCTGAGCTTCTGTATACATTACAAATTAATATTAAATGGAAAAAAATCTGATATTATTGACTTCTTAGTTGTGGTAATAACTTAATTTTTCATATTAAAAACGAAACATTACTAACAATTTCTGCAATAAAGCCATTTCATTTTAGTGCATACAGCTATGTACAAATAACCACAATATAATATTTTTTCACGTGTAAAACAAATAAAAAAATATTCAAACTTTAATTCAGCTTCAAAATTATTTTGAATATTCAATTCGAGCTCACTTAAAATTGAAAAATTGGACTTCACACACCTCTATTAGTTAGTTCATAAATCTAGAACCATCCGTCACATAATGTGGTAACTTGGAGTCATCATTAGATAATAGTGGAGTTGGAACCACTAAAACTCTCTCACCTTATTTTTTTAATTGGTAAATTGGAAAAACCTATGTTTTTTTGTCTATTGAAGAATGTAGTAAACTGCAAATGGATTTTATATATGATTTGAGCATGATAAAGTATCTAATATTCCAATTGAATGAAATTTGCCTTGATTTAATTTTGAAACTCTCACCTAGATAGATCTTGTTCTAAAACCTTATATATGGATCTACTAGATCACACAAGTCATGAAAAAATTAACTAATTGCAAAAAAAGTCACAAATTTTCATTATTTTGGTCATAAAGTCACAAAAATATTTTTGTTTGAATTTCCCACACATCTTAATAACGCGTTGAATGTCAAGCCACACACTATCCATGATACCATGCCCTCGCCACAAGTTGCTTGATGGTTTTTGCTGTGATCTCAAGGACAAAGTTAATGTTCACATCTAGTTAAAGTTTAATGTTGCGTGTGAGTATATGCATTATACAATGTTTGATCGTTTACCGAAAGAATTTTTTGATCAAATAAGGTCACTAATTTTTGTTTCTCCAACTCAGTAGACAGCCTTAATGTAGTAAACTTGGTACATTTTCAGGTCGAGGACCAGGGTCAGGACAAGACTAACTCTAGCAACAGCAGTGGCACAAAGCTCAACGGCTCTGGGGCGGAATCTCCCAAGCCAGCACGTAAGAGGTTTGGATCATCCTCCGAGGAACTCAATAAGGTAAACGGGATGTGTTTGTCTGAGGGACAGACAACTCCGTGTGCTGATTTGGAAGCTCTCAAGCAAGACATTGTCAAAGAAGTGAAGCGTGAGATTGACAAGATGAAGCAAGAAATCATTGATGGTAAGCTATTAGTATTAAAATACAACAATGGGTGCTTTTCTGTTTTAAATGATTGATTAATTTTATTTTGTTTCTAATCCTTACAAAACATATATTCAAATTATTGACAGTATAATAGAGAGAGAAAAATCTTGTATTATACTCTTTTATCTTCTCTAAATGAAACTCACCAAACCTTCATTAAAATAAATAAATTAACTTTATTTATGGGGAAATCTAACACGACAATGGAACTGCCTCTGTGCCGTAGTTAACTAACCTGCTATGCCAGGCCTCCACCGTGGTTCGGATTCCACGTTAAACTGTAGGTCCTCCATTTCATCTCACAATCACCCTACCATTACACATTAGCGTAAGTGTGTATAACCCGAACGGGTAGTAAGACACGGTTCTGTTATAATAATAATAATAATAATAACTACCCTGCTGTTCATGATGAACTAGGCTGCTGAGGACGGGGAGATCGATGTTTCAATGATTAAATCTCGATGACTATAATGTATTCTATAAAATAACTTTGTTTTCCTTCTATTATGATCATCAAGAGAAAATGACAACTTTAAATCGAAGGAGAAATTATAGGAGAAATTTCATCATTAAATACAAAGAAAAATTTTAAGGCTGTAGTATTGTTAACATGGAGGGTGTAAAGTCTACTGCTAACAAAATTACTTGCTAAAATCAACACTAACTTAATTGCCATCTTGTATACTTTGGCAGTAACATTAATACATCCATACAGCTAAATATTGTTTAAACGATTTTTTATTTTTTTTGTGTAGCTATCAAGGTGGAATTGAATCGAAGATAATGGCCGCCAATGTAGTTCCTGAAAAGTGTGTCAGAGGGCAACACTTCACTCGCTCATTTCCACTCTGTATTATATCGACTCTTGTATTAATTAATTAGCCTTTGTGTCAAATTTGGATGGTTTGCTCGTTTGTGATGGAGCATAAACATTGTGTCCTTGCATAGTAAATGTACATTGTGCTAGAAGTCAACACACTTTACTCTGAAAGAAAAAAAGCTAGTCATCATAGTCTACAAGTGTATGGTAATGCTTCCTGTAAAAAAGAAACCTTTATTCTTTATCTAAAGTTCGACTAAAACCATTCCAATTACACGTCTAAAATAAGTAGAATAATTTTTGTATTGAGGCTAGATATTTATATTAATAAATAAAATGATATCAATTTTTTGATACCATGGATATGTTCACTCTCTTACACACACAAAATGTGATATTGTAAAAGTATTTTAATCATAGTATTTTCTCAAATTTATACTATCAAGTTATAAAACATTGATTTAACTAGGGTTGTGGAGTTAGTAAAAATGTACCAACTCATACTCAGACTTCAAAATAAGACATTTTATTAATATAACAATGTGTTATACTTTATTATTGTTTAGGACCAAAATTTGTCATTTTTATTGACATTTAATATAAATTCACAATGTCAAAGAAGCTTGTTTTGGTGCATTTTACTCCAGTACATTTGTTATTATTAATTAAAATACCTTGGCAATTTCTGGAGGAGCCTAACAGCATACAAATAAAGGAGTATTAGTTGAAGGCTTGGCTTATCGACTCCCCAACCCTGGTTATAACACTTTTTTTTTATGGTTATGATATTGTTGTAGACCCTTAAAAGGTAATCAAAAAGAAAAAATAAAACTAATTTGTCAATGGTCTAAGTACAAATGCAATCATAAAACATCTAAATCTGCTCAAATATTGGTTATATGTGTCACAATCTCTGTTAATTTACATACCTGTTTATTGCTATGGTTATTTTAACCATCCCTATCTTAAATAACATTGCTCTTAAATATTTATTCTTACATTTATGTTTAAATGTATCAATGTCATGATAAAAAGTATCCAGTATATTGAATACAACCTGGCTGTTGCGTGTCTTATGTAATTTGTTACTTTTAATATGTGTAACCTGTGTATTTGTACAAGTTTATCTAACTGATACAGCAGTAACTTGAATGGTTTTAGTTGGACAAGTAATTTAATTCAAGCCTTTCTGTAGGTAAAAGTAATTACAAACAGTAAAACATAATATATCTTCTATATTGGAAAGCTTATGTATTGTGTCTGGCAAACACTTCATCCAACGCGAATAGTATCAGTATTTGTTTTTCTATAAACATTATTTTACTCTTTTTAGAAAGTGATTAAAAATACATATTTAAAAGAGAAAAATATTTATTTTATTTATTAAATCAAGAATGCACAAAAGACATGTCAAGCTTTATTAACATTTTATAAATAATTTGCCTACAACTTTGTTATACTATAGGACCTACAAAAGATACACACAAAACTTAACACTAGTTCTTAATGTTTTGAGTTTGATTTTTTAAATGTATTAGAATCCCTTGTGCCATGTACTAGGAAGGGCTTTCAAAAAAAAAATTAAAAGGATTTGATACAAACTAATTTACCGCCAATGATGATTCTCACTATTTTGATTCTCCATTTGGTTTTTGAACACCTGTATTTTAATTCTTAAGTAATGGCTAAAAGGCTTGCTTATAAAATAAAGATGGTTTAAATTAGGAGGGATAGCCAGCACACTTACCTTGGTGATAGTGGAGTAGAAATTGTTTAGATAGAACACTAAAAAAACATGCAAACACATTTTTTTAAGGACAAGCTTTCACTGTCACAGACAGCTTCATCAGGTCAAAAGAATAGACTTTAGTGTAGTGTTCTATTCCAAATAATCTTTATAAAATAAAGATGAAGCATAGTAATTTCACAATATTAATGAGTTTCAATTTAAATATTAATTTGTGTAGTCTTGAAAAAAAATATTGCCATTCTATAGGTTCATATTGAATTTTGTACTGTTATCAAAATAATATTTTGTTTAAAAATCTAAATTAAATAATAGGGGTCTGTGAGCTCAGACTGTTCATTCAAGTTGTGCGAGCTTTTTCGAAAGCTCCTTATTGTTGAGTTTAACCCAATAAATAGTAATCAAACAATATTTTAAGTATTCAAATACCTGTCAGGAAAGTTTTGGTATTCAAGCGAAACAGCAATATTCATAATTAGGTTATTTCTTTATTATGACCATAACACTGGTCAACAAATTTAATTTTTTTTCCTTATCTGGTTAGTAAATGGGTAGATATAACTAATTTTCGGGTGCTGAATTTAGTGTAAAAATCAGATTCTCTCTATTACGTCACATTTCCAAGATACACAGCACTAAAGACAATAATACGACATTAGCTACTATTTACCATTTTAAATACAAACAAAACATAGCACTCAGAACTCACCTATGTTTTCTTGATAGTGTAAAAAAACTAATTTAAACAAACCAAAAGTATTAAAATAATCCACATTAAGCTATGATATTAATATCTACAAAGTTTAATGTAAATTTTCTTTGACAAACTAATTTAAACGAACAAAAACCACTAAAATAATCCACACTAAGCCATGATATTAAACTGTACAAAGCTTAATGTAATTTTTCTTTGGCAAAATGGGATGACGATGGTTTTCTATTGTAAGGTGTTTCATCAGTCTCCCTTTAAAGAAACCAACAGTAATCGCCCATCATCGAAGGGTTCCAGTGTCCTTAGTAACGATGCTCCATGGACAGGATATCTTGGTGAAAGCGTACACCCTGTTCGTTACTAACACCATCACAACTTTCTTGGAAAAAGTCAAGTTGCGAGTGTAGAAAGTGAATTTTTAGTGACATTCTACACCTCAGGTTCTTGTAGTTGTCCAATAAACCACTCACTATGGAAACATATTTATCGTCTCTTCTATTTCCAAAAAAAACCCCGTAAACAATGGCTTTGAAAGAGGACCAAGCAGCTAACGTGATATTTGTAAGCTTAGCATCAAGGGTGGGATCTTTCAACAATGCTCTAATTTGTGGCCAAATAAATATACCTTCTTTTTTAACTTTGATACACTCAACTTGGGAAACATTTTTTTTCAAAATATAAAAGTAAAGGCCTGAGTTTCTTTATCAAGAGCCTTTACAAAGTTCATCAAGCTTAACTTTATATGAAGCGGAGGCAAAATGACTTTACTCGGCTCAACAATTGGAGTAGCTTTCACATTTTCCTTTCCGGCAATGTATAATTTCCTCGTAGGGGTTCTTGGTGTCTCGGCTGTCCCACAAGCACAAAAAACAACAGTATTTTGTGAATCCACCCTGTAGACCTGTAAGCAGTGTGACAACTTTTAAATCACAGGATATCTATCACTCATAATCTTTATATTTGGTTCACTCCATCAGCAAAGCCATACTTTCATAAGTTTCCTTCATGTCCACCGCATGAACCAAAGGCACTGACTGAAGTTTGTTGCCTTTATGCAATAGCACTGCTTTTAAGTTTGCTTTAGATGAATCAATAAATATTCTGCACTCGTGTGGATTATGTTGAACACCCAACTCCCAACATCAAACCATTCACCTCTGTGTGCACACATTAAATTCTTCATTTCAAAATATCCAGACAAACAGCTATTTCTTGTTCCAAAACTTGAATCTTTGTACCTTGCTGTTGCCTCATAACGGAAATCAAATCGTCACCGCCCAATTCCTCGACCTAGGTTTCATTCTATCGGAACTCATCAGGGAGGAGTTTGAAATGCACAACGCAGCTTCCTATAAGAGGAAACCAAAAAAATACAAAAGGGAGAAAATAGAAAACGGTAATTAATGATATAACACACAGATAAGAACATGTAAAAGGTTTAACATAAAGGACAAACACAGGAAAACCTTTCCTATACCTTCTTCCAAATATAAAACAATGTTTAGAAAGTTTCAAATCGCGGAGCAAATCGTTCAATTTCTTCTGTTCTATGAGGTGAGGCGAGCTGTCATGCACAGGCATATGAACTGAAGAAACATTAGGATATTTAATTGTATGTTTAGTTTTACTGGAACGTCCTGCAATATTTGTCAGGCAAAACTAACGGTCCATTGATCTTTAGGCCCACACCAAACCATTGTAACAGCAAATGGTATGGCTCGGCGGTTTCCTTTAATCCATTCTATAAGGGTAGTTGTGCAGATTATGCAAGCAATATAAGGTGTAAAGGGTTTTTCCTGATCCCCAAGAGCACAATCAAAGTATAGTTTATAAACCTTCTTAACTAAGTCGGTGATTGGCTTTCTTTGGGTTTTTGGAGTGAACTTACCACATACACAGCAAAGGTTATCGGGGTGGTTTACACAACCACGAAGTTTAGCACTTGTCATTATGTTAAGAACACTGTACTAACTATAACCTAAAAATATCAGAATGTCACGTTAGTACACACAGAAAAAGCTAAAAAAAACACTACACAAACTAAGGTATCAATAAAGAGAAATATACAAAGTTTGTTAACACCATCCAAGTTTCAACACGCACTAAACAGCAGGGCTAACATGGCTAGCTGAGTCGTCTCTAATGGCCAATGGCAGTACCACTCCCCCTCAACTAAATTGCCCTGCCATATAGTGAATATTTTTAGAACTTCTTCCATTATATATTTCATCCAAATACAGAGTGCAACCAGCATAGTCGGTGATAATTCATGGAAAGAATAAAAGAGAAAAAACACAAAACATCTCAAAAATCTTATGTGACAGCATTTTCGAAGGCAGGTTCGGATTCTACAACCAAAAATACATAATAAATTATGTATCACATGCAAGATGCAAAATGGCTGTTAACCAGTGTAATTAGTGTTTTTTTTATTATCACTTTACCTGCATGGTTGTCTTAGGTATTTCTACCCTTTGACCTTTGTGTTCTAGTGATACCGTGCAACTAAAACTTTGCCTTTAAGGAAAAACAAATTCTAACTTGTTAAAGTATCTTTTGGAATACTTTAAAGTACAACATATGAATTAAAAAAATTGGTGTAAAGCTAGATACCTAAACATTATTTTAACTGTGAATGTCTAGACGTTGGAATCGAGAATCACTACATCAAGGTTAAAATGTAAGAACTAGAATCAAGAAAAACTGAAAGGGTGACATCTCTAATTATCATTATTAATATTCATTTTGATATTATTCTTAAGTACAACCCTTAAATTCCCTCCTTTCCTGTAGTGCAACAGCTATTTACATTGTTTTGACCTTGACAATCCTACAGAGATACATTACCCTCCCATCAGGGAAAGAAACCAAGGAGTTGTTTTTAATTTTGATATAGTACATTTTTGAACTGATGGGTACTTAATACAGTGGTGTTATATCAACCCTACAAAGAAATCCCTTATATGCCTTCTTTATTTGTGCCTGACACCCTCCTCCATTCACCGAGATTGCTCAGTTTCTTACCTTAACATTCTCTTTGTCTGGTTCTCGCTCCCAACCACACAAATTTTCCTCATCCCAGCTGAATATTTCACAAACAACATCCAGACAAGTAGAGAGAGGAGTAAACACTGAGCCATAAACATCATAAACACAAAAACCAAAGATAAATATTTTTATACAATAAGATAAAAATCGCCGAACTCACAAATATTGTAAGCTTGACTAACTATTAGCAACTCGACTCAAGAATTAAATTACTTGAATATCCTTACTAAAAAGACATACTGTTTATTTTTAAAAAAAAGTTCAATTCCATGTTAATATATCTGTTTTCTCATAAATATGTATAAACCTTTTATTTAAAAAAAAACCACTTTGACTTAGCTATATTTTGACAGAAGAAGTAGCAAGAGCTTCACATAACTTATCTTCACTGTAGACATATGTGTTTGATTGCCACACATTATGATCTCATGTTTATATTATATTTTTTAATCTCTATTTTTATGCATTAACAAATTTTCAAACAAATGATAATCATCTCCTTAATTTTAGAAGTTCACTAAAGCCAACATGGCCTAAACCACTGCTTAGTTAGATTGCTAAATTGAAGAGTGGGGTTAGTTGAGAAAGTAATTAATGTAGGAATTTTATGGCGGGTATCTTTTAGCTAGGTAGAAATGGTTGAATCCTAAATTAAGTTTTGAGTATTTGATATAATATATTAATCGAAGCTTATAAATCTAGGACAATCATAAAATCATATTGCAGATTATTAATTTATCTTCTAACTAAACATGGAGCCCACACTTTTGAATGCCAAATGAAAGTGGAACAACATTATTAAGATAAAATATTAACATTTATTTATTTTTCTTATTTTTCATAGTAACTTAAGAATTGGGGCTGAAAATATGTAGCATAGGTACTATGGATTTAGACTTATAGAAAGGAATATAATATTCATTTAGTGGCACATTTATTTTATATTTTTTCTTTGTAGATTAAGAATTGGGGCTGAAAATATGTAGCATAGGTACTATGGATTTAAACTTATAGAAAGGAATATAATATTCATTTAGTGGCACATTTATTTTATATTTTTTCTTTGTAGAAAATGTCAACGATTGCAATTATAAATTGGCCAATGTGTGTGATTTTATTGTATTTATTGGTCAAATTTGGTTATAACCTTATAAAAGTTTGAACTTAACAAGGATTGGCTTTAGCAAAAAGTATAGAAAAGTATGTAGTAAAGTTAAACTTCTAGCTGAAATAGTTTTTCTAAAATTTAGGCTTGAAAATAAAACAAAGGTTTGAATAGGGTTATATTAAAAATAACATTTATCTAACCCATTCTTAATCTTTGATTTCATTAAATGTTGGTCACTTATAATTTCAACTGAAATGTATTTATATGGGATTACATTTACATAAATATTAAATAATCTGTTATTTATTGCTACATATATACTATTCTTAAAAAAAACATAACTGAAAGTTAATCAAAATTGTATTTGTTTTCTTATCAATCATATGCTAAATCTTGTTTACTTAATATTAATAAAATTAAGAGTTTGTTTGTCATGAGCATTGCGCGATATCTACCGCACACAAAGGGCTGAAATTTTAAATTAAGAATTGGGGCTGAAAATATGTAGCATAGGTACTATGGATTTAAACTTATAGAAAGGAATATAATATTCATTTAGTGGCACATTTATTTTATATTTTTTCTTTGTAGAAAATGTCAACGATTGCAATTATAAATTGGCCAATGTGTGTGATTTTATTGTATTTATTGGTCAAATTTGGTTATAACCTTATAAAAGTTTGAACTTAACAAGGATTGGCTTTAGCAAAAAGTATAGAAAAGTATGTAGTAAAGTTAAACTTCTAGCTGAAATAGTTTTTCTAAAATTTAGGCTTGAAAATAAAACAAAGGTTTGAATAGGGTTATATTAAAAATAACATTTATCTAACCCATTCTTAATCTTTGATTTCATTAAATGTTGGTCACTTATAATTTCAACTGAAATGTATTTATATGGGATTACATTTACATAAATATTAAATAATCTGTTATTTATTGCTACATATATACTATTCTTAAAAAAAACATAACTGAAAGTTAATCAAAATTGTATTTGTTTTCTTATCAATCATATGCTAAATCTTGTTTACTTAATATTAATAAAATTAAGAGTTTGTTTGTCATGAGCATTGCGCGATATCTACCGCACACAAAGGGCTGAAATTTTAAACTTTTAATTAGATTTTTTTGATCAACTAAAAACTGTGTCATGGGATATAAAATGAAAGAGATATGTTTTATGTCTGTTTGAAGAAAAGAAAATCGTGGTTCAGGCTAGCAACACTATTCATTGTGTGGTTACACTGGGCAATGCTGGATAATTCTGCGAGTAATATAAATGCCAGCAATTTACATCTTTATATTTCAAGAAGACAGAATATTCTCAATTTGATTATTTAACCAACTATCAAGTTGAATACAAACATTCTAATTACACCAACCTTTGTGACAAACAATCGCTACTAGTTATTACTAGATTAGTAGTTTGTTTCTCTAAAAACTAGTGTTTTTATTTAGAAAGGCTTATGTTTAATCTCAACAAGTTATCAGCCCCCTGGCTTAGCTAAGTCTTTTTAAAATTGATAAATTCCATAATTATATTATGATTAATCACATAAAATATTAAGAATACATAATAACTGTGATTATTGTATAATATATTTTTTTCACAATACTGGTTATATATTTCTAATCATTTATTAGAGTTAATTAGATATATGTAATTGTAAGATACTGTTTACTATCAGTTAAGATTGTTTGCCATATCTGGTTGAATTTTCGACAGTTGTTTTAAAGTGGTTTCTTACTTGTCATGTTACAATGTCGCTCATGGTGTGATTCAAAGTAATATTTTAACTGGTTGGGTACATACTTGAGTATTACTGGATAATACGTGTTGAATCGGATAATTTGCTGTATTTTTAATGTCAGGTGGTCAAAGTTTCTGGTCTCATATGTTGAATACTATATTAAATCTATCTGGCTTATGAGAGCCCTTGATTGAATTTTCCCTCAACGTATAGTTAATTATGTACAGGTGATGGTTAAAAAGTTTTGCTGTTATTGTTGCTGAAGATAATGTAAATCGTGTTGTTCCTTTTCTGTTCGCGAATTACTTAATATCAGACACAAAAATCACCCCAGTAAATCTCGCCTATCTAGATTGATATTTGGTTTCGAAAGCTCTTGCAGTTGGTGTTTGGATTTTTTTTTAAATATCAGTTGGGCTTGAGCTGGGCTGAAAAAATAATAACGTCCAATGCTAGCAGTTGAAACTCCAGCAAAAATGCTGGGAGTCATTGTGGATTGTTTCATTACTCATCCCGGATAATGGCTTCTGTAAATACAACCAAAACATTGAAAGCTAATATTTCTTTATTTCGGCTTGTGTCATCTCTAACCTCACAATTACAGCTGAAATGTTGGAAGCTACTGTTTCTTCAACACAGCTCAAGCCTAAAAACACTTTTAATTATATTGATAATGTATATTCCGAATTATCCTTTGGATGTGTTGCATGCATGCACACACACACACACACATACAAATAGTAATAATTATGATAATAAGGATGGCTGTGCCATATAAACATTGATTTAGATTATACTTTCTATTAAATTATATAATTCAAATTCAATGAAGCAATTAAATATGATAGTTTTGGGGTTATAACAAGATTATTGATTCATTATTGTTTTAAAATTGCCTTTCAAAATTATTGAGTCTATGTTCTCTACTTGTTACTAATAGATTTATTGAACCCCCCATACAGAAATAAAGTTCTGACATCACTGATAAAATGTCCCTTCAATGAAGAAAGTGTTGACAAAAATGATTTACTTATAGTATTTACACAAAGAAGTAACCATAATTATTCAGATCCAATATAAATTTAAATCTTCCCTAAAAATATCAATCTTTTCAGCATGCCCAATAAAAAGGTAAACACCAACAAAAAACAAATTGATAGCTCTAAAAAATAGTATACCACCAAAATTACAATGGGTTTTATATTGCCATATTGCTGAATGAGAATATTGCAGGAATTGTAAATGTACTACACCCTCCTACCTTTTATCTTCACCACAAAAAAAACCCACTAAACTTACGGTTTAGGGGATGATAGTGATTTTGTAATTGAAGTAATATTATTTTGAAGTGGCTTGAAGATTAAAAAAGAAATATGGTTTTGCTCAAATATTGCTTCTTTCAAATGTTAAGCTTTTCAGAAGATATTTTATAAAACAACTTCTAGTTTACATGGGGGAAACATGCATGTTCATAAACAAATCTTCCTCTTAGTGTGAAATTAAAATACAGCTTAGAATACTTCTCAGAATAAACCTACCAATTTTGTTTGTTAAAATAACTTACACATTCCTTCCTGATAATATGCTTGCAGGAAAGTTATACTTGTCAGCATTGTCCCATTTATTTATTTATTTTTGTATCACATAGTAATTAGTAATCCTGTTTGGGTTCAAATTAATAATTTGTTCATTTTGTCTGATTTTACTATATTAAAAAAGGGAAAGTGTAGGGCTATTACTTGCGTTAACATTTACAAATCCATGAGGGGTAGAAAAGAAAAGGCAAAAATAAATTTTAAACAATATGTCCATGTAGCCTATTGGAATTGTTAAGCTATGTTTTATCTTTGAGTCAATATTTTAGTTTGTTGAATCAAATCTTGGTCAGCATACACTAATTATGTATATTTTTAGCATCTAGAGTATAGTATTTTCAAGAAAATGCAAATAATATTTGATAAAAGAAACACTCTTCTTCATATGTAGGGCCTATGTAGTACAATTTTCTTGCTTTTCACCTCAAGATCATTTACGCTACTAGCATAACTGGGATAATATCACTACGTGGAGACTAATTTTATTGTTTTGTCTGAACTTAATAAATTAACTTTATTACATTTTATGAGTTTTATTTGGAATAAACTATCAATATTGATATAAAATATAAAATTTAGTGTTTGGGACTTTTGAATTCTTGAATTGTTCAAGGGGTTAAGTATATTCAAGGAGCGAAACACAATATCTCTTATGATTCTTAAAACAATAAAGAAAAAGAAAATTAATAACAAGACCTCTGGAGTCACAAAATGTGTATATAGTCATTTGGTTTTCTTCTGCATAACATGCACACCATCACCCCCACCCCCTTTTTCTTTTAAACACCAAAACACCAACAATTGTTATAAAACTAAAATAAGAAAATGTTTGTGTTTATGATTATAATTTTTGTATCACATATAATTCAACCTTCATCTTATTTGCACATTCATTCAAATAGCTTTGATTTACTTTAGTTACTAAACTATCAATTTTAAATATTGTAAAAAAAATAATGGTAATGTACATTTTAAAATTAATAAAGGAATAAAGGTTGTAAATATAATGTAGTATATGGTATGTTCTTCCATACATGTGTGATTGAAACTTTAAAGCACACAGTTTAGTTTTTGTTTGCACAAAATGTATATTGTTTTATTTGAAAGCTTTATCAGCAATGGCTGTCTCCATCTACATCAGGTTTAATTGCACACATCATGTCAAGGTTGAAACATGTACACATAAGCAAATATTTGTGGTACAACGCAAAATAGGCATTAATTTATATAATAACTTTATATGCGCAATGATGCAGTTTTTCTTCATCTCCCATACTAATCTTAATCACCTAGCCGATCACAAACTGTAACTGATTTCTATAAAGTGATATCCTATTTTGATGATTTATTACATACTATTATTATAGTTTGATTTTTAAATAAATATAACACTTGTAGAAAGATCCTCTTATAAATGTTCAATGAAATGATCATCTCTTCAAAATAATCTCTTCCCTAAGGACATTTTGTGTGTTATATTCAAATGTTGAACCAGCAGCAAAAGAAATAACAATGGGAGCAAGCTCAAAGGGCACTTCTCACTAAATGGATACACCTTAAATGCATCATACCTTGTTTACATTTTATTAGAGGTTTATTTTTTTTAGATACGTATAGTGCTTATTTAATGCCACTTGTCATATAAAGGTGGACCTTTTGTGCCTTGCTTGAGCTCATTTAAAAACTTTAGCTGATATTTAAACTAATGTCTCTCATAAACTAAGGACTACTTCACAGTTTTGGCTTTAAGAGAGTAAAACTAAAACATATTGTGTGTACACACACATTCACAAATATAGCTTTAATTTTGTTGTATATCTGCATGTGAATGCAGTTTTTATGACCCTAATACACACAATATTACTTTTTGAGACAAATGAAATAGAAGATGATTGATTTCACAACTTAGCAAATTTGTAGCTAAAAATGTTTTTCTTTCTTTCTTTTATAATTTGACTAGAAAAATAAAAAATCTTTAGCATGGTATATGCTTTTGAAAGTACATGCAACAGTCAGTGTTGATGAAGCTAGGTATATGTAGAATTTGGACATGATTCATGTCTTTTAATTTCATGTATATATTATTATATACATGTATAAATTACTGCTTTCATTGGAATGTAATAATTAATGTGCATTTGGTAAATGAAGAGGCACGCTGTGTTGTGAATGAAAATTGTGAGATCGTACTACATTTGCTAGGTGAAATTAAGATTTATTGTGGCCAAAATTATATGTATATGAGATTTATAGACTAGGTTGCAAATGTGAAAACAATTATATTTGCATTATTTAATGTGTGCTGTGTCAATGATGCATAGTTAGATCACCAAAGATTCCTATAATATTGTATTTTATGCTATATAATTTTTACAAAGAATTATTACACATTTAATTTCTAATACATTCAGTAATAATAATTTGTTAAATGTTTGCCCTTTTTTTTGTAACAATTAAGTCCTACCAAAAATGTATAATTTTTTAATTAGTTACATCCAAAACGATTATATTAAAACCAATACTATTTTGAGTCTATTTGTAGCTTTAAAATCAATCATGTGTTGTGACAATTCAAAATACAGCATAAGAATAGCTTAGTATCAGATAAAATTAGGTTTTTTTGTATGTTTTATCTAATTGCAATATATTATGTTTTAAAAATCATCTTCATGTCTTAATACCTGTTCAACTTGTATTGACGTCAATGCTTTATATCCAACCTAATAATTATCACGAGGTTGAGTCTTAAGGAACCCCACACGAATGGTCAGATTGGTAAAGACGTCAATCCCTTCAGGTACTGTTGAAGACAAAGTCTGGCTCTGGGTGTTAGAGGGTAATTTTCCCAAATGGTTTCCTATTCTCCTTCACACAAGTATCTACACTTTCTCTGAATTGTACTGTTCTCATTTTTACCTGTGGTTGGCAAATAGTCGTACTTAAAATTTGTTTGGTTTTATTATTTTCATAGGAATTTTTTTTTTACATGTCTAGGCTAATTGTATTCATCAGATTCCTCAGGTACAATGCAACAGCCTGTTTCCTCGGGTTATTGAGTCATAACTCACCACCCTACTTTCATCAGGCACAGCTGTTTCATTAGGTTCTCGAGGAACAACCCACCTTCCTCTATTCACCAGCCACACTGCTACTTCATTTATATTCTTCTAGTTTTGAGTTCTGACGAAGTTATTAATTGTGCCTGGTGAAAGTAGGTTACAGTTTGTTTTTGCTTTCTGTCTGATATAAGTTTTACACTATTAAACCTAGCCTAGACTTAAGTCTATTCTAATCTCCTTTAAAAAGATATTTAAGCCAATTATATATTTCAAATAACATAAGAAATAACAAAAGTTTTTAAAGATCATGTTGAAATTTTATGAAGTTGAAAATATGCTGAAAGATTGTGAAATAGTTTTAAAGCTTCAAAATGTGTTTTGAATCCCATAATGCAGATTTTATCATGAATCTTCAAAATGTATGGGTGCAGTATAGCTTTTAATGTTAAAAAGTACTACAGAAGTGAAACAATGAAGTTTGAACTGTTGTTCATAAATGGAAGATAAACTGCTACATCTGTAGTTAAATATTGATGTCATCGTACTATATAAACTATGTATTATAGTGGGAAACAATTAATTGCTAAACAAACATAGCACCTTTTTCTTGATTTAAGAGTTGTTCAATAGATAAAGAAAAGAAAAAGTAAACACTAAATTGTTATATTATTTTATTATTTGTAACTTAACATAATGTAAAGGAAAGTTTTTATTGTAATGTGATCTCACAGGTTGATAATTATATAATGATTGTACTCTTGAACCAATGATGTGTCAGCAATGTACAGTCTAAAACATATTTAGGTTGTAAACATTTTACCCTCATGTAATATTTTAGACTAGTTTACAAATTTACATTAAACTTTATTCGTGTATATTAAATAGTTTTTAATTAAGTATTGTATATGAGATATCTTTCATCATTTTGCATTGTATTTTGAATAAACTTCTGAAATGCTTTTTATAGTTCATCAACTCACTCTACTATCTCAAAATTAACCCTTGTACTAGTATTTAACAATATAATTCCTGAAGAAAAGGTGTCTCTAGTTTAGTTTTAATGATGTGGGATGTTTCTTGATGCAACCTTGACAGTATTGTGTGTAAACTGAAACAACCGGCTTTCATATTCAGGCTAATGGTGCGATGTCCTTCTTGTGAATTCACCACAGTGGTTATTAATATATAATAATTAATAACATGACTCATTCATTGCTTCATCCAGTCAAGCATCAAAATAAAATTTACCATAGAAATTTCATCACATGTTCAAATGGAGCGATTATGAAAAACTTGTTTGATACATAACAAAAAAAAAAAAAATTGGAAACTTTGATTATATATTCTAATCGACTTGATACTTGCTATAGTAAAACCCTGTTAGAGTGAACCCCAGTAGTTTGAAATTCCTGATAATTCAAACACACTTTTCAGATAACAGGGAAAAAAAAGTCTAATGAAATATATTGTATGCGTTAACAAGCTCGGAAAGGTGACAGACTTTTGTGCTGGGGGTCCGAGGTTCAATCCTCGGTCCTGAGACTGATTTATCTGATTGTCAACCCCTTCCTTCACACAAGACGTGTATTAATCACAACTTGTGAATGTTCGGATCCCACGTTAAACTTCAGGTCCTTTATTTCATCTAACAATTATCCTAACATTATACACTAGCGTGTGTATAATCTGAACAGATAGTAAGGTGCGGTGTTAATAATAATAAGCTCAAAGTTGAAAAATAATTGTAAGAAACAATCATTTAAAGGAGGTTTGGTGTCAGGTTAGGGAGGTAGTAGGTTAGTCCAAATTTTTATAGTAAAACTTAACAGCCAGTACATAAACCATTAATTATTTGATTCATATTATAAAAAAATAGTTATTTATCTGCCACTAATATTTTCCATAGCAACTAAAGAATTAATTTGAACAAAATTATGCTATTGGGGAAAGTTAAAAATCTTTATCGTGTTTCCAAAGTTTTGAATTTGAGAAATCTTTACTATTTAGAATCCTCAAATGTAACATTTATTAACTTTAGGTTGTAATTTTAAACTTTTATACCTGGGTCAAGGATTCAACACGTGAATAAATTCAGGCTCTAAATCCAAAAATTATCTCAGATAACACTGGTTTACCCTGATGCATTACTTCATATCTAATTGTACCTACAAAATGCTTTTAAACAATCTTATAGGTATCTTTGAAGCAGTGGGGTACAGATGAAATACTTGAACAAAGTAGCAACTCCAGTTTAGGAAACTAAGATTAGTGACTGGAAGGCTCGTGCTGCCATGACACCCTTCAGCAGCAAATGTTGGCACTATCATCGCTAACGATGGCAGCCGCTCAGTCAGTATAGCTCCCTTGTGGACTTTCACCATGGATTATTTATAGGAACCAATTGTTTTCTGTCCAACTATGGTTAAGAATAGTTGAAGAATAATTAAACATTACAATTTTAAAGACTTTATTTAAACATAACAGTTTATATCACATAATTATCACAATTCATTATTATGTCATGTTTTCTCTGTTTATTATAACCCAACTCGTTTTGTGAACTTTGGAAGTGAATTAAAGTATATATAATATCAGATTAACTGGTTAGTAAATTCTGTATTAGACTTGTGTCATTAAGGTAAATGAGATCGATCACATAAACAGACATATTCAACATACAACTATTTTAAGAGTAAGATTCCTGCAATATATTAAATAATCTGACCAGTCAGGAAATAAATATACACAGGACAAAAATTTGAGCAAAACTTAGTAACATCCTAAAAAAATACAGTAATTTAAAAAATATATATAACCAAAAAAATACAAACACTATTGCTTTCACCCATCACACTATATATAAATGACAAAAAAGTTTAGTTTTTATTTCCATGGTTAATAGAATAAACATACTGATGATCAATAAACAAATTATATAGCAAGTGACTACACCCTTTCTGATTTATTAATTTTTTTAAATCATCTTTAAAAATGTTATAATATTAGGAAAATGGTAGAGCGCAAATAAAAGTTAAGTTGGTCTAATTACTACTACTTCCTGAGAAAGATGCTAGAATAGCATTGAAATATCAAAGTGTGTTTAAATGTGTGTTAGTGTTTTTACTTTTATTTGTGCTCTACCATTTTCCTAATATTATAACATTTTATTTATTAAGAAATGTTTTCGCTCAATGCACTTTTTTCATACAAATTGAAAAGTTTACAATTCCTTTTCAGTTATAGCTCAAAAAGCTAAAAGAGGTTTTTCTTAGAGACATATGTTTCAGTTATACAAAAATGTATACATGAAGGAAAGGATAGGTGCAAATAAGAAGAATAAATATATGTTTTTTTAGGGTGAAACATGTTGCACAACTTCCTTAAAGATAGTCAACCTTACAGGTTCAACCAAAAGCATCAGTCTACTCTCCTGGCATGATGAAGCTGTTTGTGACACTGAAAGCTTGTCCTTAAAAATGTGTTTGTGTGTTTTTTAGTGCTATATCTAAACAATTTCTACTCCAGTATCACCTAGGTAAGTGTGCTGGCTATCCCTCTTAATTTAAACCTTAAAGATATAGCAAGGAAAAGGGTGTTGCCTACCTGTGATGTCATTGCATGTCAAGCTAGGATTTTCCATGTTAACGAATTTATATTCCATTCAACTACTTTTATAGATATAACGTAAAAGAAATACCATAAATTCTTAAATAGCTATTAAAATAGTCCTAGAAATTAGACTGGACAGAAAAATAGCATAGTACATGTTATGATTATTATTATTTTTTGCAAACACTATTTTCAAGAGACCGAGAGAGGGTATGAGGCAAGAGGGGTTGTATGATATTAGTTAAAGTTTTCTAGCAGCATTGGCAGTCAACATTGACTGGAATCCTGTGTATGTTTTTAGAATATCAATAATAAGAATAGGGACGGATCCGTTGAATCCTCTTTAAGAATATTTGAGATTCAAGGATTCGAAATACAAATTCATAAAGGAAAAAAAAGCTCTACTACCTATTGGCGGCTCAGAACCAACATAATTATAGTACAAGGTCAACAACCATACCCCATACAAGTAATTTAACACAAAACTGATGTATGAATGTTGTAATGAATAGATTATAAGAAAAAATGTTGGAACATTTAGTTACTATTGTGTGTGTGTTTCCTCTGAGATTCATAAATTTTTTCAAGATTTAAAAATAAAAGAAGATTGGGATTCATCCCAACTATAGATAAAGATATAAAAATCATGGGAGGAAGTTGCGCCAGAAGTGTACGTTTGGAAAACAGGATTTATACACACAAACGCAATACAAAATCTAAGTTAATTATATAATGTTATATTTAACCTGTATTATTTTTATTTGTCAATGTAGTGTCTTTTAGAAGGCTCTCTCAACATCTTGAGTTAATCAAGCATTCACTGTTGTTCTCTATAATGACTGCAATACACACTAATTCTAGCTTGTTGAGCACACCAATCTTTAACAAAGGAAAGTTTAACACTGAGAGCAAGGTGAACATGTGTGTATTTATTAGCCGTGTAGCACTTGATAAGTGTACAGAAAATATGTGTGGCTTTTTCTCCCACTCTGCATGCTTAATCCACTGTGTGTGTGGCACCAAACTAATAAAACCCTCTTTTTAAATTTTGAAGTAAGAACTTTGTTGAGATTCATGGAAAAGTCTATAAGAGGGAGAGGAAAAGAGACTCCTTGTTATAGTTAACACTCACATGCACCTTGCCAAACATTACAAAATGCCCCATCACAATATTCTAGGATAATGAAAACTTTAATATTGCTGCACACACACTTTTGATAAATTAATGGAAGTTTTTAAACTTGAATATGTTATTTTAATTTCAATAGATCACTTATTTTTATTGAACTCAGACTCAACTCACTACTTAGCTTTCTAGGAAGTTTGTTCGAGCTTGACAAGAATGAAATATCTATCTTGAGCTTGCAAACCCTTACTATAATAAAACAATTACCTTGAATTCAAATTTAATCTTGACATTTTTCTAAAAACATTAATATCTCAATAGTGTGTGGCATCGGCACCTTTCATAGGACTTAGCAGTGACAATAAATCCTAAGTTTTTGTAAATCTCTGTATCGGTGTTTTTATTTTGATTTGTGCTTCAATTTCTAGACTCTATCATGTTTTACAGTAATTTAAAAAATATATATAACCAAAAAAATACAAACACTATTGCTTTCACCCATCACACTATATATAAATGACAAAAGTTTTTATTTCCATGGTTAATAGAATGTACATATTGATGATCACTAAACAAATTATATAGCAAGTGACTACACCCTTTATGATTTATTAATTTTTTTAAATCGTCTTTAAAAATGATAGAATATTAGGAAAATGGTAGAGCGCAAATAAAAGTTAAGTTAGTCTAATTACTACTACTTCCTGAGAAAGATGCTAGAATAGCATCGAAATATCAAAGTGTGTTTAAATGTGTGTTAAGTGTTTTTACTTTTATTTGTGCTCTACCATTTTCTTAATATTCTATCATTTTATTTATTAAAAAAATGTTTTTGCTCAATGCACTTTTTTCATACAAATTGAAAAGTTTACAATTCCTTTTCAGTTATAACTCAAAAAGCTAAAAAAGGTTTTTCTTAGAGACTTTCAGTTATACAAAATTGTATACATGAAGGAAAGGATAGGTGCAAATAAGAAGAATAAATATATGTTTTTTTAGAGTGAAACATGTTGCACAACTTCCTTAAAGATAGTCAACCTTACAGTTCAACCAAAAGCATCAGTCTACTCTACTCTCCTGACCTGATGAAGCTGTCTATGACAGTGAAAGCTTGTTCTTAAAAAAGTGTGTGTTTTTTAGTGTTATATCTAAACAATTTCTACTCCAGTATTACCTAGGTAAGTGTGCTGGCTATCCCTCTTAATTTAACCCTTAAAGATATAACAAGAATAGCAAGGAAAAGGGTGATGTCATTGCATGTCAAACTAGGATTCTCCATGTTAATGAATTTACATTTCATTCAACTACTTTTATAGATATAACGTTAAAAGAAATACCATAAATTCTTAAATAGCTATTAAAATATTCCTAGAAATTAAACTGGAGAGAAAAATAGCATAGTGCATGTTATGATTTTTTTTTTGCAAACACTATTTTAAAGAGACCGAGAGAGGGTATGAGGCAAGAGGGGTTGTATGATCTTAGTTAAAGTTTTCTAGCAGCATTGGCAGTCAACATTGACTGGAATCTCTGTGTATGTTTTTTAGAATATCAATAATAAGAATAGGGACGGATCCGTTGAATACTCTTCAAGAATATTTGAGATTCAAGGATTCGAAATACAAATCCTTAAAGGAAAAAAAAGCTCTATTGACTATTGGCGGCTCAGAGCCAACATAATTATAGTACAAGGTCAACAACCATACCCCATACCAGTAATTTAACACAAAACATGTATGAACATTGTAATGAATAGATTATAAGACAAAATGTTGGAACATTTAGTTACTATTTATTATATGTGTGTTTCCTCTGAGATTCGTAAATTTTTTCAAGATTTAAAAATAAAAGAAGATTGGGAGGGAGAGGAAAAGAGACTCCTCGTTATAGTTAACACTCACATGCACCTTGCCAAACATTACAAAATACCCCATCACAATATTCTAGGATAATGAAAACTTTAATATTGCTGCACACACACTTTTGATAAATTAATTGAAGTTTTAACATATGAATATGTTATTTTAATTTCAATAGATCACTTATTTTTATTGAACTCAGATTCAACTCAATACTTAGCTTTCTAAGAAGTTTGTTTGAGCTTGACAAGAATGAAATATCTATCTTGAGCTTGCAAACCCTTACTATAAGAAAACAATTACCTTGAATTCAAATTTTATCTTGACATTTTTCCAAAAACATTAATATCTCAATAGTGCGTGGCATCGGCACCTTTCATAGGACTTAGCAGTGAGTAATAAATCCTAAGTTTTTGTAAATCTCTGTATCGGTGTTTTTATTTTGATTTGTGCTTCAATTTCTAGACTCTATCATGTTTATTTAAGGATATTATTACTATAACACACGTAAGGCACTGTTTAACAATGAGGGGATAACCTATATAGTTAAGGTGAGATGGCGGGGGACATGAAAAAAAGCCAGTGTTTTTGTAGTTTTTATGACAGAATAAAAAAAATATTGCTCCAGTACAAACATAGAATTTAATTTTCTTCACATAATATGTATGAAAAAAGTGCATTGAGCAAAAACATTTAGTAATGAATAAAATGATAAAGTATTAGGAAAAAAGTCTAATTACTACTACTTCCTGAGGAAGGTGCTTTAATAGCATCGAAATATTGAAGTGTGTGTAAATTTGTGTTAATGTCTTTTCTTTTATTTGTGTTCTACTTTTTCCCTAATACTTTATCATTTTATTCACATAGTAACCTCAACATTTTTTTAAATATCTTTCAAGGGTGTCCTGGAATTTAATGACAACTTTTTCTCTTCGTTTAAAAAGTTTGTTAGACAATTCCACCATGCTCGTGACATATATTCAAGAACTGTTGATATCACTATAGAAAATTAAACTCTTTGTTTTTACTAAAGCAATAAAACATTAAAAACTGCAAAAACAATGGATTTTTTTTTGCATACCCTTCCATTCCACCTTAAGGCACTTTATTTCATAAATATAATAAAAAAAACAATATTATTCATGAAAGAGCAATGAAACAAAGAAAAAAACTTATATGGACTTTTTAGTTAAAAGAAGAAAGCAGTTCATACTTGACACTGCTACCATTGGACAAGAACATTAGTAAGTAGCACTGCCTCATCCAAAGAAAGTTTAGTAACATTTCAGGAGATAGTGGGAAAAAAACACAACTTCCTTAAAGAAACCAAAACACGGGAATGGGGAGGGGTAAATGGTGTAGGGTTGTAGGTCACAAATAGGATAATTTAAAAGTACAAACACAGGATATGAAAATTGAGTGAAGCTATCTTAAATAATTATATAACAAAACCTCTTTCTACTTTTAAAACAAATGTAAAATGGTTTAGTAGCAACAAAAACTATTAATAATTATAAGGGGTATATTTTATGATTAAGACCTTTTTACTCCTTTGGCTGGTAGCTTAATATAATTATTAGAGAGAGATTTAATCTATCACATGTACACAATACTTTTAAAAGATATAAAAAAAACTTGTAAATACACAATTTTATGAAAAATATTTTGATCTTATTTTATTTTCTATTCTAATTACAGATAATTACAAATCTTTGTTAATTATATGGCTGTGGTTGTTCCCTTAAAAGGTTTTGTTAACAAATCCATCCCTAGGTATGTTTGAAAGCTTGGTAGATTATAACGTAGACTATTTTATAGAAATCCATAGTCATGATGTTGAAACAAATGTAAAATATAATTTAAACTCTAATTCAAACGTTGTTCAGAAAAGTGTTGGTTTTCATCTCCATTTATGGTATTCCTATTTGTTCTAAACCTTTCTACATCTAAAAAGTGAAGTAAGATTTGTTTGTTACCACACTTTAAAACACATGTGACAGGAAAATATTTTTAAAAGTTTATCATACTACATTAAAATAAACTATTTATTTTTTAAAGCAGATGTCCTTTCAATAAAAGAAAGCAGAATGTTATTTTTAGTAAAAGATAGAGACCTGTTTTTCTCCCCTTCTCAATTCTGATTCATAAGTTCAACCTCGATTTTTTTACTTGAACATTTCCTATTTCATTACTTTTCCAAGCATCTAATCCCATTTAAAAACATTATTATTCAACTTCAAAGCAAAGCGATAAAACTAAAGATTGTAAATAGTAATAAAAACAATTTTACCTGTTTTTCTCCCCTTCTCAATTCTGATTCATAAGTTCAACCTCGATTTTTTTTCTTGAACATTTCCTATTTCATTACTTTTCCAAGCATCTAATCCCATTTAAAAACATTACTATTCAACTTCAAAGCAAAGCGATAAAACTAAAGATTGTAAATAGTAATAAAAACAATTCATTTTTAATTGTGACAAAGAAAAATATCCATTTTATCGAGCATTAAAGCATATGATAGATAATTAATAAAATAATTTGGAATTGGAAGAGTAAGCATGTATATTTGCCTACAAATAAAGTCTCACTTAGTCAAACATTCATAAATGATTTAAAATAATAATATAATAAACAACTATTAAAAGCCCAAATCTTTTAAATTCACTCAATAGGGTTGCTAATTGAACCATAATGTGTAGCAAACAAGAGCAAATAAAATCATAAAAATAATGGATTACTACCGATTCTGAATTTTTGCTGGTTTACTTAGTTGCCAGTACTTTCATTAATAGCTGCGCTATGAATCAAAGGATCGAGAATCATAATATTAAGAATGATTATGAATTCTTGGATACCAGTAAGAATAAAGGTTATCAACACTAAGTAGAAAAAGGACAGTTGAGAGAAATTAACAAGCACACTCATAGCTCATAGAGTATAAAATAAGTCCCTTACTTATTATTATATTTAAAATAAATCTCTTTGCACAAAGATTTAGTCTATCGTATCCTTGGTTCAAGGAACATGATTAAAAACAATATTGTTTGAACTCGCCTAAAAAATCCCATTTAAGGTCAAATTATTATTTTAAACTAATAAAACCCTATTACTTAAAACTTAGGTTTTAAATATACAGTCTGTATCTCTAAAAACAAGAGGAGATATATAAATTAGAATGTATATTCCAATTTAAACTCTTGTGGAAGAATGAAAGATGGAAGTAACTTTGGAAAAAAATGGCGGCCATTGAAAAGGTTGTGGTTGATTGCCATGTTATTATTTTAAGGATATGAATCAAAATATGTTTATTAAAATGAGACTAGGCCAAGAATATTGTAACATTTGAGAAGATTAGTTTTTAAAGACAATTTAAATAGTTTTTGGTAAAAATATAAGTAAATCTACATCAAGTTCGTTAAAAACTGGATGTGCTATATTTGCTTAAATGTTTTTGCGGTGGTTGATTTTTATGGTTTAATAATATGATGTTTATTAAAAGTGAAGATTTCTTGAATTACAGAGTTGCTTGATTTGTAGGTTTATGAAGCATTAAGTGTCAAAAGTTAAGGCCTATTGGTTTACCTTGTTGCACTCACTAATAGATAACACATTTTGAATAAAATATATGTGTTTGGAAAACAGCTCGGAATTAGAATGTCAAATAGCAAGATGATTTATAAAAATAAAGTGAATAAAGTAATTTGATGTTTGCTTTAAGTTGTAGTTTCGCACTTGGGTTCAAGTGACATATTTATAATCTTAATGATTCTGATGACAAATTGTTTCCATTGGAAAACCTATAGGACCATCCATAATTTATAAATAATTAACCAAGATGTGTTTTAATACATTTTTAAATTTAGGAATCTTTCAGTCAGTCCAATCATAACTTGAAGGCAGAAGCTAAGAGGTTGAAAAGTAGTGTTTTGTAGTCACCATAATAAAACAAAATGGCGAACGTTTAACGAGCCTATATGTTAATCGAATATCAAAGTATATCCATGTGAAATTTCTGCACGATCGGTGTAATGGTTTTTCCGAGAAAGAATAGAAAGACAGGCACCAACTTATTTGTATATAGTGGGATTATGTAGGTACAAGGCCACAGACTAAAAACCCTGATATTTGAATATGCCATGGATTTAGCTATATAAACTATTCTTTTGGGCCTACTCTAAGCATAAAATGGCAAGTGGTTTAATTTTATTGCTTGGCAAACTTGGTCTATGTGCAAAGTCAACCTGATAGTTTACTAACGAGCCCTGTTATGTAAGCAACCACACGATCATCCCTTAGAATACCCATGTGATCCAAAGTGGGATAGGTCTGATGGTAGATTTTCTGTCTCTGTTGCCCCTGCCAGAGTAAGCAACCTTCTAAGCTTCTCATGTTCACAGTACCATCCCCGTCTCCATAAATAAACCCTGGGTAACCATCGGGGAATTTTCCAGCTGCATAGGTGAGCCTGCATCAAACAAAGGAGTGAACGGTCACAATGGCTGAAATAATAAAAATAGTCACGAAAGTTTGTATCTACAATCTATAAAGTCAAGTTATTATCATGATTGATTACTTAAGTTTTTTCATATGAATATTAATATGTAAAGCATAAAACAGCTCGCAATGGCAATAAATGAACATAAATTGAGTATTTTTATTGGTGAAGCTTTGTGATTGTCAAAGCTGATTTTTTTTAATCAAAGTCGGAGATGATATTTGTATCTTAACCAAGTAGAAGTTTTGAAGTTTTGCTCACCCATAATATCAAATAATGAAACCACATATCACTTACGTATCAACTGTTTGCACTCCTTGACCGTGCAGACAATGAACCTCAACACCTGGAGGAGAAAAGTTCAAAGAGTATTTCTCCACATCCTTCCTCATTTCCCAGCCATTGGGATTCCCTAATGCACTGAAAGAACACAAATTTGACAATTCATTAAAGAAAAAAGTATGACAACATTACAGGATTTGTTTTTAGCTACTTGTAATTAACTAATATTGTTCACTATATATATTAAAATAAATAAAAAGGTTCATATTATAAGATTAATCCTTATTAACATTGTTCATTTAACAACTGAGCATGGGGATGAATTACCTCAACTCTTTTTGCAGTCATTGGACAATGGGTTATAAAAAAGTGTAACACACACATTTTTTTTATTATTTACTTCGAGTATTACCTAAAACTTTAGTTTTTTTAGAAGTGGGGCACTATAAAAATCAGGAACAAATTGAGAAAAATTCATAAGCTCACAAATAACCAATGTAAAAAATAAGAATTGAAATGAACATATTTCCACATTAATATTAGCAGCATATAATTAACATTTTAAAAAAATAATGAAACGTTGTATTAATTCTGATCCCTGAATAAATTGTAGATATCTTTAAACAAATGCCAGCACTTTGCGTTGTCAGTTCTCACCTCTTTCATTTAAAATATACTTTATTGCAGCATTCTAGACAACAACCAACTAACCTTAGTTTAATTTTCTGTTGGCCTTTGATAGACTATGAAGATATTTTTACAGGCAAAATTGATAACATTTTACTATTTTATTTGTGTTATTTTATAGGTATTAACTATTTATCTAGAATAAGTAACAACTGCAGATCACATCAGTTAACATATTAACACGTGAACATAGATTTAACCTATTATTATTTTCACCATGTCTTACTACCCGTTTGGATTGTACGCACTTACTCTGGCATTCCACACATTCACAAGTTGTGATTAATACACGTCTTGTCAGAGGTGAAGGAAGGGTTTGGTAATCAGATAAATCGGTGCCAGGACCGAGGATTTAACCCCGGACCCCAGCACAGAAGTCCAACACCTTACCCTTAGACCGCCAGGTCACCGACGGCTGTCAAATATGTTGTTTTTTCATATGAAAATTAGACTCAAGATCTAGGACTAACTTGAGATAGGTCTGGAAATCCTGCACAGTGTAATTTTGCTTGTCCGTTTGAACCAGAACTTCTGTGGGACGCCAGAACAAACTAGAAGGCATGAGCCAGGCTAGACTAGGGCATGTGATCTGTTCATCCTTTAACGTGGACTCACTCAACACATATGTTCCCAGATTATCACCTAAAATATAAACAACGCAATTAATAGTCCCTGATAACATGTGAATTAGTCAAGTAGGTGGTTGTAGTGCAATTACATTATAATTTTGAATCAAAGCAGTTTTGTATGACTCAAAAGTAATGAATTTTCAAATTTGTAATATGTGTATTTATTTCATGACAACTTTAGTAAATAAAATCAATAAATCTTTGTATCATTTATCTGTAAATGATTCAGATAAACAGCGAGGAGCCTACATGTCACACAAATGTATTATTTGTTCAGAACTTCATCATCATACAACTAAGACAAATCAGCCAAGTACATTGTACAATGTGTTGATGTCACGTATATTATAAACATAATGAAATATTTACCATAAAACTTGAACGGGCGGTTAAGTGATGCTTAAAACATTATTAATTTTTTTTTAACTTTCGAAATGTTAAGACAATAAACTAAATGCTACCATTATTTTAAATTTTTCAATGTGTATTTATTTTCATAACGTGATTTTATTTTAAAAATATATTGTATGTTAAGTTGTGTAGATCACATATTTTAACATTAATTTAACATAAAAAAAGGTTGATTATGTAATAATTATAATGTTTGTTGTGTTCTCACCCACAGCAAACACCTTGAGAGACTTGACAGAACCCCCCCAGGGGCCCGAGAGTGTGACAAGGGCTCGCACATGCTGGTCCTTCCATCGTTGAGACTGAAGTTGAAGGAAGTGTAGGCTCATGAGTGCACCCATGCTGTGAGCAACCAAAACTACTGGCTGCTTATTGTTACTAGTGTATGTCTCTTCTATGAGTACTTTCAGTTGTAGGAAGTACTCACCGTTCTCGTCTAGATAGTACACGTAAGAACATTAATTACTACAACTAACAAACTATGTAAGTGTTAAAGAATGGCAAAGTTGCAGGTATAGATGAGATCACAAGTGAAATGCCTTTGTGTGGGGACATGGTACTACTTGCCAGATCACGTGACTTGTTGAATGCGTGTGTTGGGATTTCGAATGCCCCTAATCACTGGCAGAATTCTAACACTGTTCCTATGTAAAAAGGGAAAAGCAGTAAGAGTGAATGTAAGAGTAATAAGGCAATTAGTTTGTTGAATATTCCAAGCAGTTTTTGAGAAATCTTATTTGGTATAGTGCATGAAAATATTGCGGACAAAATTTGGGGTATTCAATGTGGTTTCATAACAGGTAGAGATCACGTGAATGTAAGAGTGCTACTATATGCAGTTGATTCCGTATTAATGGCCGAGAATGAAAGTGACTTGCAGAATGTATTAAATCGTTTGAATGTGGTGACAGGCAGAATGGATCTTCGAATAAATGTCTCCTGATAAGGACAGAGCGGGAAATAATTGTCAGCTTTGTATAAATGTAAAACTGTTAGAACTAGTGAATGATTTTGTGTATCTGGGCAGAATGTACTGTAAAAATGGAAGGATAGAGGGTGAAATCAACAGACAGGTGAATTCATTTCAGAAAGAAGTCGGATGTATGTGGACAATCGAAAATAATGAAGTAGTATTGAAAGAGGCAAAGATTGCAGTATATAAAAGTGTGTTAATGCCAACACTGTTTTATGGATGTGGAGCGTGGGTTTGTCAATAGAAACACAAGAGCAAGATGAGTGTGATTGGATTGAGATATCTAAGAAATGTATGTGGAAAAACTCGTATGGACAGAGTTGATAATGAATGGGAGTTGATGGAGTGTGGTTTGAAAGGGAATCCACTACAGACCAATGTGAAAGAAATGTCTTACATTGGTTTGGGCATGTTGAGAGGATGAGTATGGATTGAGTGACAAAGAAAATATATTAAGGTAAAGTGTGTGGATCAAAAGAAAGGGGTAGGCCGTATAAGAAGTGGCTAAATGTTGTAGATGAATGTGTGAAAAAGAGAAACATTATGAATTTTAAGAATAAAAATCCTTTAATCTGGTTGGCAATAAGGTTTAGTTTTCTATATTATTTAAGTTTTAAAATACAATTGAAATTGAATTTAGACCCCAGCATTGCAGTCAACAGTGAGTGACCTGGTGCAATGTGAATCTTACATGACAGTTTAGCCCCAACGCCGGTAAAAATCATGTTCCAGACCCCTTATAATGTTTGCCCACTGATATTCCTCTTCAATTTTTCAGGTCTAACCAAAGTGAAATATTAGTTTTGCATTTTATTTGGGTCTAAAGCCATTTTTATTTTAAAATAATTTCAATTTGCCTCAAAGCTCATAAGAAAGATTTAAGATAAAGTGACACCTACCTATGAAGATTTTGAAAATGGTATTGCTAATTGGCATGTAAGCCCTATCGGTATACTTAGTTACATAATTAGTGTACATACTTGGGGCCTTGCGAAAGTCATAGGGTGCTCCACGAATAGAAACATTTCTCTCGTATCCTATATTGACAAGAGCAGTGGCTATATCCTTGAAGTAGGCACCTTCTGAAACCTGGGTTGGATCTAACCACTCCACAGACTTGGTATCACCAAACCCAGGGATTCTTGTTTCCACACCTTCAGGGTTTGAGGTAGTCCTTGTCTTATTATTGTATATTAGCTTCATATTGTCAATCTGGGGGGAAAACAACAACAAAAGTATAGCTAGAAGAAAAGTAATAGATGTAAAAGGAAAAAGGAAATTGAACCACAAACCTATTTATTAAAACTCCCTTTCAGTTGCCAATTCAAGGCAAATTCAAGGCAATTCAAATAATACTTCTTTTTTAGCATCCCATCTTACTACTCGTTCAGGTCATACGCTAAAATAATACTTAGAAGGACATTAGTTTCATGGAATATTAGTTTTAAGGAACAAATATATTAATGTCAAGGAAAATTCTGTTTGCAGAAAAATATAAATAAATTTAAATTTTAACTTTATTTTTCAACTTTCATTATTGATTATAAATAAATTTAGGATGTTGGTTACTAATTACTTCAAACTATAGTACTCAAGTACAAAATTTCTAATAATAGGCTACATGGCATTAAAAGCAAAACTCTAGGAACGTATAATAGGTAATAACAAGAATCATCTTTAAAAGAAGTATGTAACAATAAAGTAAAATGAAGGTCACAAACGAAAATATTTTTAATATAAAGATAGACTTTGTGTTAAAATTGATCTAGGACTGGAAACTACTTTATTTGAACCAAAATTTGAAAAGCTTTTAAAAATTCTAATGAACATGTGTGTAATGTCTGTCCTTTGGACAAAACTTTTCCTAACAGACAATAAAAGGCCGAGATCTTGTCTCAATGAACAATCACTCAGACTAAATTACTTTGGAAGATCCAGTCTGTAATGTTCATCAGATGTACCTGACGACATATTTCTTCACAGGGATGTAAAATAATTTACAACTATAGCACCGATAACAAGAGTGGATTGCAGGAAATAATCTTTGAGATCCAAAATATACATGCCTTAAATCCAGACAAAGTATTAAAACCATCCACTTAAATGTCTTTAGTTGCAAATTGCACTTAGTGAATTTTTGACACAATTGTAAATAACTAGCAGAAATACCCAGCGTTGCCTAAGGTAATCTCACAATGAATTGTGTGGCTAACCTGGGCAACGCTTTGCTTTGCTGCAAACAAACAGAAAAAAATCTCCATTTTATTTTCTTCCAACTCAGTTTTTAATAAATTTAAAACAATCTAATAAAAAAATTAAAATTCCAACTTTGAGGTATGCATGTTTATGCACAGGGGCTATTCATTTCAAAATGTCAGCCATTTGTGTGCAGTAGATAATGCACAATACCAGAGTGGCTACAAAACATATTTTACCAAATTCCCTGACTTTTCCAGGCAACATTTTTCAATTTTCCCTGACTATTTTTTTCCACTTTTAATGGTGGATGATGGCTTGTTTTATTTATTATTGATTACATATTTAAAAAGTTTATATCTACTAAACATTAATAGTTTTATCAGTTATTTTATTTAGGTATTATTAACTTTTGTTTAAGTGTTTAGTTGTGAAATTAATGGGATATTTTAGACATATTTTTTAAATCTCTAACTTTTTCTTATCTTTAGTTAAATTCCCTGATATTTCCCTGTTTTCCCTGCCATCCAAAAATTCCCTGAATTTTCCAGATTTTCCTTGTTTGTAGCCACCATGAATGCTCATGAAAGTCAGACAAACAAACTCTTCATATTGTGAATGCAAGCTGTAGGGCTACTTTATATTTTACTAAAGTCCCTAAACATGAAAAGAGAGAAATGTCAAAATTTTGACCAGCTTTTATAAATTCCTTCAATTCAAATTGATAATGTATTTTTGACTGTACTAACATCAAGGTGGACGGTATAATAGCATAATATACCATACACTTACCCAGCAGTCTATGACAAGTGGTACAAGCAGTTCCAAGTTGAGCCATATGTTGAAGAAACCATCTGTGCTCTTTTCACATAAATAGTGTACAACCTGTTTCTTGTGCAACCGGGCCTCCACCTGACTACCACCATCTCCTGGAACTGTTAAATATCTCCTGCTGATAAACTATAATTTTTACAGCAAAAAGCTCCAAATGATAACTGCTGGGCCAGTAAAATTCAATTGGATATTTCCATTATGGATATCCATTGCCCAACAAAATAGTCCTGCTTTCAGGAAAATCCGGATTTTTACAGATTGATTGATTTTAATTATTTTTTTTACACCACACACCTAATATAAACCAACCACTATAGTAAAATAAAATTATAGTACTACCCACTTCAATCTTTGAATGGTCTAAGGTGTCATTATTGCAATATACTAGACTGCCGGTTAAGGCAAGATCTGGGTTTGTATCTCGGTAGGGTGTACAGAGTGGTTTTTCGTAAATGGTTTTGCACTCTCGCTTTACTTAAATGCAGGTAGGCCTAAACCTCCTCTAAAATCCTACCTTTCTTGACCCTAATCTATTAACATAATTGATGTATGCATATACTTTGAACGAGTAGTGAGACATGGTGATTTAAGGCTGAGGCTACCTATAAATGCATGGTCCTAAACAAACATTTGTATTTTTTTAATATTTATTAATTTAAAATTGTTTATTCATATTTATTTGAGTAACATATCTGGGCATCTTTCATCATTTGTATGGTATTAGTTAAAGAAATAATGTCATTAAAATGTGCAAACAAAAATTATTTGTGGCTTTATTTATTTTCTCTGGGAAATTAGAATAAATCGTGAGTTTATGGTTTAATATTTTCAGAATAATTTATTCTTGATTTAAATGTATTTTTGGGTTCGTGCTAAATAATTTTGATGATATTTCCACACTGGGATAATAAGGGACAATGTTTAATATTGAACAATTCACCTGGTCAAATACAAACATCTTAAAATCCAACAACTAAAATAAAATAAATTCTTAGCTTCATTTTGAATAGATATGGTAGTTATTTACACACAAATATAAGATATATATCAAAGATTATTTAATCTATGAATTTGTTTGTATTCAAAGCTTTAGGATTTTGGCCCTTATTAATCCCAATCACAATCCCAAGTACTCACATAAAATATTATATTCGTCAGCTCTTACTCACCAAGAATCATTGTGATGGTTATTAATTTTATCAGTGTTTTACTATTTGTTCAAGTTATGTGCTTATTTGATAATTACTCTAATGGGGTAGGGGTGAAGAAGGTAGCATTACAGAGAAAAGTCATCAACATTTGTTTGAAAGAAGATTGGGAAACCATAGAGGAAAAAAACACCCTCAGTAGACTCGACCAGAATTTGAACCTTAATCTCCCTGTGTTTTCCAGACTAATCTATAACAAGAGTGACACCTTAGACCATTTGGTGAATGAAGCGGTTAGATATGTTTTATCATGGTCCTTAGGGTCCACAAGGGCCAAGCCCCACCAACATTTTTCCAATTCTTTTATATAAAAAAAAAATTCTGACCTGGCGGTCTAGGGGTAAAGTGTCAGACTTCTGTGCTGGGGGTCCGGGGTTCAATCCTTTGTCCCAACACAGCTTTATCTGATTGCCAAACCCTTCCTACACCTCTGACAAGAAGTGTAGTAAACACAACTTGTGAATGTGTGGAATGCCAGGTCTCGACCGTGGTTCGAATCCCACGTTAAATTGTAGGTCCTCCATTTCATCTCACAATCACCCTACCATTATATGTGAGCGTAAGTGTGTATAACCCGAATGGGTAGTAAGACGCAGTTATAATAATATAAAAATTTCTTTATTTCTTTTTATTCTTCAAAATATTTTGGAAAAAACATGAATATAAAGTGGAGCACCATTCTCTAACTGCAGTGAATTATTGGATTTCTTACATGGTGTTTCAGTCAAGATTATTCAGTCCTCACTCCAAACGTCATGCGAGGACTGTATAACTGCTCTAGTGACTGAATATAGAAGTTGAGCTCTAACAAGACTTTTCAGAAAAGCCACACCAAGTGTGAAATGTTTCTTAAGGTCAATCCCCCCACCATTCTGGCGCCAGCTTTACACTAGCGAATAAGGCCAGTCAGAGCGGGCCCACTATATGAAAAAGGTGGTCTATATTTTGTTTTTGTGTTTGTGTGTCTGTGTTTTAGTATGTGTTAAGATCCAAAAAGTAAGATGATGGGTGAAAATGATTACCTAAATAAATGAATAAAGTAGACACTTTATTTTTTTTTTACTTTGTTTTCTTCATTAAAACTGAAAGAAAAACTTGAAATTAAATGGTTAGGAGCACATCAGCCTAATGACTTTTTACATCTATGCAGGTTGATGGCAAGAAAAAAATTACTTTCTGATGCTTGGTTTGGTAAACAACTGAGTGAAGAAAGACAGAGCTTATTTTGTTTTGTTATTGTTTAATGTTTGGTAGTGTGGACAGCCGTAGCGCTTCTAAACATTTAATTAGAAGGATTAAAAAACAATAAAAATGTGCAATTAATTTAGAACATTTGGACAGAAAATAATCCATCGCAGATAAATTCCACAGTCAAAATTTCAGTCTAAAAACACAATGAAAAGGTGTCAAAAAATAGGTATATAGGCTACTGTATTGTGCAAATTTATAGAATGCTTAAAATACTGTGGTACCTACTCATGAAATGGAATTAAGAGACAGACACACCCAACTTTAGTACAAGTAATGTCATCACTTGGTAAGTTTATCCAAAACCTTTATTCTTATATTATTTATATTTGGAGATTTGTTTAGTGATTTTGTAATTGTTGTGCTTTTTAGAAATCAGGTTAAACTTATATTAATTTAAATTAATATGTTGACAGGTAGTGAGAAAAAAATCGTTCTGGTAAGCTTTGACCTGGCTCCACCAATTTAAATATGATTTAAATTTAGATTAATATGTTGACAGGTAGTGAGAAAAAAATCGTTCTGGTAAGCTTTGACCTGGCTCCACCAATTTAAATATGATTTAAATTTAGATTAATATGTTGACAGGTAGTGAGAAAAAAATCGTTCTGGTAAGCTTTGACCTGGCTCCACCAATTTAAATATGATTTAAATTTAGATTAATATGTTGACAGGTAGTGAGAAAAAAATCGTTCTGGTAAGCTTTGACCTGGCTCCACCAATTTAAATATGATTTAAATTTAGATTAATATGTTGACAGGTAGTGAGAAAAAAATCGTTCTGGTAAGCTTTGACCTGGCTCCACCAATTTAAATATGATTTAAATTTAGATTAATATGTTGACAGGTAGTGAGAAAAAAATCGTTCTGGTAAGCTTTGACCTGGCTCCACCAATTTAAATATGATTTAAATTTAGATTAATATGTTGACAGGTAGTGAGAAAAAAATCGTTCTGGTAAGCTTTGACCTGGCTCCACCAATTTAAATATGATTTAAATTTAGATTAATATGTTGACAGGTAGTGAGAAAAAAATCGTTCTGGTAAGCTTTGACCTGGCTCCACCAATTTAAATATGATTTAAATTTAGATTAATATGTTGACAGGTAGTGAGAAAAAAATCGTTCTGGTAAGCTTTGACCTGGCTCCACCAATTTCACTATGATTTATATTTTAATCACTAATAGGACTAATAATAGATTAGTGTTCAAAAAATATTCTTGCAAATATGAACATTACTCACTAAGTTATGTATTTCCACTGCATCTAACTACCCTGTTCAACTGTACCCTTAAATATCTGAGCGGCCACACCAACCTAAAGTTATCCACCGGAAGTTGAATATTAAAATAGAATAATATGTATTAATTTTAGGTTAAGGGTACTCAAAGTTTATTTGTACAATAATTCGCCTTCGATTTGGGCACGCCTACACGAAAGACCGACTTTATTTGATGTGCAAGGTACCGTCCTCACATTGTGTGGTTTGCCACGTTCCGGAAACATTAAAACATATATTTGTGACCTGCCCTGTACATAAGTTGGCTTGGGGAAATTATATTCTTAATTATATTACAGACTTTTCTTTAGTTAATATATTACGCTCAGACAACATTACTTTGTATAGGAGGATGTACAATTTCCTTCTAAATATAAATGTCAGTGCAGAGACGAACAAAATATGTCTTCCTGGTTATCTCGTAGACAAAATTCGTGGTGAGATAGGGATAGGTTAGTCGGGTCAGAATCGGAGTGAACTAATAAGAAAATCAAGAAAGTGGAATCGGGAGTAAATCAAATACAGGTGCTCCTGGCTTATTGAACACAATATTTTCAGTGCCATTGAAGAAAGAAAGAAAAATGTAAGGATATAATTTGAGTATCAATGAATAAGTTACGCCATTTCATTGGGAGTCTAATGATGGTATTACATTTTTTATGATTTGTTATCTAAGTAGGCTAAAAAATATATATTATATTGGCTAGGCTTACTTAAAGGCATCATTCCCCTAATTTTTTATATTCAATATTTCAATAATTCAATTAAACTACACAGATACTCACTTAAAATCAAAGGAGGTCCTGGATTTACAACATTTATCACTGATAGAGAATCTGTAACTACACACAAATATGTTAAACTTATAACTAAGTAATAACCGAGGCACATTATTATACAAATGGGAACACCGATTTGTAAACGTTAAAAAAAATATATCAGGAAATAATAACAGTATTAAAAATACTATTGTATTAATTAACACTACGTCATTTTCTTTTTAGACTCGTAACAATGGGTTTTATTTGTGTACGTATTTATCATATCAGCTGATTTCATCGTAGATGTTTACAATCTCAGTGTAGAACTTTCCAGAACATACATACGAATAATGTGAAGCTAGCACCATGGATCTAATAACAAGTACTACTTCAAAATATAGATACAGTGAAATAACGATACACATAAATTTTTACTTCTGCATTCATATTTTAAGGAAAGAGAATAGTCAGTTTGTACGCTAATTCTTAATTTACACATAATTTAAAAATTAAGATGTAATCAGAAATTATTTCAGACATCTTATAAAATATATGTTTATGCATAAATATTCACACTTCAGATGGTTTATTAGTGTAATTTGAATTGTACTTAAATACCTGATGCTATCAAATTAATTTGATTTTTGCTATGGAAATTGTAAAATTTTAAGATATTACTAAATAACGTAAATTGTTATGTTATTCTATTTTGTTGGACTTAAAAAACAAAATATAGATAGCATTTGGCTGCATGCTCTTCAATTATCTTTTATTGGTCTTTGGTTCAGTTAAATACGTGGCTAGCTGCAAATGGGGAATTCAATAGAATTGAAATTGGTTTATACAGATAACAGAAAAATGTGTTTATCAAGAAACTCCACGAGAATGGATGTCTTACTTAGTTGAAAATCTTGTTTAAAGGATTGATTATACTGGGCGAGTTTACTAGCTACTCGCCGCTCGCTCTACCCCTGCGAGTAAAGTTGAATACCGGGTGACTTAAAAAAAATATATCAGGAAATAATAACAGTATTAAAAATACTATTGTATTAATTAACACTACGTCATTTTCTTTTTAGACTCGTAACAATGGGTTTTATTTGTGTACGTATTTATCATATCAGCTGATTTCATCGTAGATGTTTACAATCTCAGTGTAGAACTTTCCAGAACATACATACGAATAATGTGAAGCTAGCACCATGGATCTAATAACAAGTACTACTTCAAAATATAGATACAGTGAAATAACGATACACATAAATTTTTACTTCTGCATTCATATTTTAAGGAAAGAGAATAGTCAGTTTGTACGCTAATTCTTAATTTACACATAATTTAAAAATTAAGATGTAATCAGAAATTATTTCAGACATCTTATAAAATATATGTTTATGCATAAATATTCACACTTCAGATGGTTTATTAGTGTAATTTGAATTGTACTTAAATACCTGATGCTATCAAATTAATTTGATTTTTGCTATGGAAATTGTAAAATTTTAAGATATTACTAAATAACGTAAATTGTTATGTTATTCTATTTTGTTGGACTTAAAAAACAAAATATAGATAGCATTTGGCTGCATGCTCTTCAATTATCTTTTATTGGTCTTTGGTTCAGTTAAATACGTGGCTAGCTGCAAATGGGGAATTCAATAGAATTGAAATTGGTTTATACAGATAACAGAAAAATGTGTTTATCAAGAAACTCCACGAGAATGGATGTCTTACTTAGTTGAAAATCTTGTTTAAAGGATTGATTATACTGGGCGAGTTTACTAGCTACTCGCCGCTCGCTCTACCCCTGCGAGTAAAGTTGAATACCGGGTGACTGTACAAGCTACTCGCTAGCTAGTTAACCCTCCGGCTAGTAAAATCGTCCTGTGTAATAAGTGACTCTAGTAAACAAGTAGGAGTCGAAATGCGGGAATTGTTGTCGTTGCTCTTTTAATAAGAAAAAGACTTGAGGAGGAGTTGGAAAATAAAAATAGGAAAACAATAAGAATGTGGGCCATGAGCTGGATCTCAAAGCGTGAAAAATATGGTGCAGCCAATACTCTACTGAAAGAATTGAAGAATGAAGACCCTTTAGCTTACATGATAAACAGTGACCAGTCCAATTATTTAATTCAAATTATTGATGGACTAATACGGAAACAAGACACAAAAATGAGGATGGTCATCCCTACTGCTACAAAACTATAAATAACACTACGATATTTAGCTACCGGTGATTCATTCAAGTCACTAGAGTAACTGTTTCGAGTTCCTGCAAGTACAATTTCATTGTTTGTACCCGAAGTTCTCACAGCAACAAAGCTATTCACGATAAAGGAAAACAACTCTTTTGGGTGAGTGGGCGAGTTGGGTGGCTCAGTGCAATCGACACTCACCGAGATTATTGGAATAAGCTTACTCGCGCATGATTTTACATACAAGACAGCAAGTAGCTAGTGATCTCGCCCAGTGTAATTGACCCTTAACATCAGACTGGCTGTCAAAAGAGCCATAGGTAGACTTTGAAAAGCTGGGTGGATGGGTTGCATAATAACCTCGACTGCATAGGAATATAGGGGAGGTGAGGGTGTTAACAGAGTTTATTTTGCTGAAGTTGACCTTGGTGATCTTAAGGTAAGGTGCTCACCTCAGGAGCCGATATTCGTGACTTCAAACCCAGTTCAAACTATTTTCCTTGAGTGATAATAATCCGTAGCATAACTTTCTTCTGAGGGGAAGTAAAGCAGCCGATCCCATTGTGGCATGTAAAAGAACCATGTAATATAGTATGTGAAAATACATATCCTAGCTAAATTGATGAGCTTTTTCACTCTTGCTTATATAAATCCTCGTGTGCTGATAAAATCAGTCAGGTCAGAAAGTGCAACTTAATTACCCCAAATAAATATTTTGTTGATCAGGTGATATGGGGGGTCCTCAGAGTGTATAAAGCAGGTAAAGTGTGGGATGGGTTTATGAATAATAGTAACTTATATATATTTTTTCTTTTATAAACATTTTTGGGATTGGTTTAATTATATCATATAATTTTGTAAAAAATCGTAATTATAACTAGGTACCTTTCTTTTCATTCGTCAGTTTTTTTTAATATCTATTCAACTAAATATGATAAGATCTTGTCAAATGAATTAGTGCATTAATTTTATGATACGTCCTAATTACAGTATGTTTTGGCTGTTTGAAAATAATTTTATTTTATTTCTAATTTTACAATTTGTTAAATCATTTACATAATTATATTAGTAATTAATTCAAGGGACAGTGTATCATAGTAGTAACTATTTAGTAAGTATAGTATTTTTAAATTATAACTTATTCTCTATTAGAGATTATATTACATATTATAGCATAGTGGTCTTATGGATCTGTTTATAACAGATAATCCTTCCACCTGGGTGTTGGGCTATTCTTTCATGTGTACCAGGCACGAGTGTCACTGACGTTGCGTGCTTGAAATCATGAATATGGTACCAATCTCTGATTTGCACTGGCGTTCTTGAGTATAATGTGATATGTTCCTTCACTGGTACAAACAACGTCAGTGTTGTTTTTATACCTTCGGCTACATCCTCCAAGCTTAAATACTGAAGCTTTTTGTTGTTTTGTAATTGAAATTAAAAAGTATTCTTCATTTGTGTGAATAGTCTATAGTTTTAAGACAATTCTGTAATGTATAGGATTATTTAGTATTGAATATAATAAAGGTTGAAATTGGAATGTTTTTAAACACTCAAAATTGTTTTACAATATACATTAGAGAAAATTAATATTCATTAAAAGTAATTGAGAATTAAAAAATATTTATATTTTCAAATTTACAGGCTGTATGTGTGATAGTCTCTGCCTATTAGTTAGATATAAATTATACCAATTTCCAAGGGGATACTTAATCCGCGGCAGGTTGGAGTAAATTTTAAGGTTAATACATTTTCTATGTGTGAAACAGGTCCATGGCTGACATTAAGCAAGAATTGAAGACTGCTGATGATCAACAAAATTATTCCGTAGGAAATAGCACTGACCCTAAGAATATGCAGGAATTGACACAATATGTAAGTACCTGTGCCTAAGGGTTTAATCAAATAAACTACACTCCTGGTATGTAGTATTAATTGTTCTTCAGCTTTAGGAAATGGAGAGTTTGTTGCCACCCATCCCTATCCAGAGCTAATTTTAGCCCTATATAGTCCACCTCATTACACTCATATCCTTTTCATGTATTTTTTAATATTTTCTACCATCTAAGCCTAGATGTCTTTGGTCTTCCCATTTGGTTTGCCAGTCGATATTTTTTTCTAAAACACTTTTAATGTTGATAACGTTTATGGTTTCTTTTGATTATCCCCCCATACCCACCCTTCAAATAGGCTAAAATATTATCTTGCATCAATAATTGCATTTACAACACCAAAAAGTGTTGAGCTTAAAAATATTTTGACTGGCTATTTATAGCCTATAACAAATTAAAATCAGAATACTCGCATGGAAATAACTGGTCTTTTAACTGTATTAGTTTGAGCCTATCAAAAATGTTATTGTAAGTTAATTTAATTTTAAAAGACTTGGAAGGTTAGGTTAACCTTGGATGATTAATTTTTTATTGCACTAAACTCATCAAATATTATTTGTATCTAATTATGTTTAGATAGGTCTATAATAGATGTAACAAGATTGTTTAAGTTGGCAATTCTCCTAACCTTTCATAATTGTGTTTCTAATAATAATTGAGTTTATATAAGAGGGTTTTGTTAGTGTTAGTTTCCTAAAAGATCTACAATCTGTGTTGGGTAAAAGGAATAAAGAAATAATATACTGTATTTAATATTTGAATTTGCTACAAATAAAAAAAGCAAGATGTTCAAGGCTTGGTTGCTGTAGACTTTTATGTCTCACAATAGCCTATGAAATAGGTGAGTCGAGCAAATATTTTCTAGTTTATTTTAAAAAAAAATTTTTTTAACAAGGTGTAAATGTTCTTGACCCCACTTTTATTAAAATAAATTTAAACCAATATCATTCCCCAATTTTCCTCTATTATTAAAACTCATCAGATAGAAACTGGCCATCAATGCGACCTAAGTAAAGCTTGAAATACATTGTCTTTTTTTCCTTCTCAAAACAACCGGGGACATGCAATTTATGAGTTTTTAAAGATTTTATTTCCTTGACACAAAGGTCTAGCAAAAAAAACAAGTTTATTTTTATTTTTAAACACACAAGTTATGAATCGATTCATATGAACACTAATGATGGTGTGTTCTTGGAAATAAATGGCATGTATGTCACTACAATATTTTAGGAAAAGACCCGTAGTTGAGTCTCACATTCAATATTTTTACAGGACTGAAAAAAAAAACATTCTGCATTTTACTATGTGTCCTGTAAATGTCCCCTATTTGAGAAACTATGTTGTGAAACTTCGGTCTTTTACAAAATCTCATTCTGAGTTTGTTAAAACATATCAATGATATGATATTTTCTGTTATAATTTTACTTGGATAGCCCTGAGTGTGGAATTTATTTGTTGGGAATCTTCGATTTCTTATCTAATCACGGCTTACTGTGTTTCACGTAAAGCTCAGTCAGTCTGCATTGAGATCTTGATTAACAATCAGTAATAGCAATACTAATAAATTAATAATAAGTATAATAATTTAATACTAATTAATGAAGTAGGCCAAATATTCAATCTTTGACAAGATAGTGCCCCACATTTGTGTTACGAGAACATTATCACCTTCGTCATGTTTGGACATTTTACTTTCTTCAAATATTTACGTTCTTCTATGATTTAGGTGAGCTCATTTTAATTTTTATAGGTATTTTTAAGGTAAACTTGAAATATCTTAATTTTGTATTTGATTCAGTGTTTTCTTGTGTAAATAAAAGAAAAGAAAAACTATTTTTAATATCACTGTAATAAAGAAATATACACAGTAGTTTTTAACCACTTGTAAATGGTGTATTATCCCAAACAGCCGAATATTATGTTTGAATTTTAGGCGTATAACCCGAACAGGTAGTAAGACACCGTGCTAAATAAATAAAAAATAAATATGTTTGCATTTTGAAGAATTTTCCCACTAAATTTGCTATCAACATTGAAAAATTATAATTATATGTGTTTAAAAGCAACCCAAGCTCCTTAAAGGGGTAAATTTAATAAACTTAATTTACTAATATTGTTATAAATATAAATACTCACCAGGCCTATTGTATCATAATATAACCTACATTATTTTGGTTAGGCTAGGTAATTTTAAGGCTGTTATATGCCTAGTAATTAACAGAATGTTTTTATTTTTTGGAAACAGTTTAGCTTTTTATTTTTTAAACATCATCGGTATTTAGCTCTCTTTTGCTATCCTTTTCAAATCCTTATCCTTGCATTACTTCCACACCAAGTAAGATGTTGTTCATCATTTCAAGTAGATCGTGTTAGATCACTTGGATAATAAACATCCTTGCAGCCACAATAGTATAACTTGTCAACACTTTTATAAACTATGTTTAACTCCATTTCAAAAGATCCTCAATCTCAAGTATGTAAAGAAGGATGCATTCACATGAGCCAATGGCTTTCCTTATTCATCTATCAAGGAGACGAGTCAAATTTCGTGAAATATCTAAACACCGACTGTTATATTCCAGTAAAAAGGGTAAGCTTTATATAGATAATTGATTTTGGAATTAATTTATAACTAATTATGATTTCAGGTACAGACACTCCTCCAGGGAATGCAGGACAAATTCCAGACTATGTCGGATCAGATCATCGGGAGAAATATCCTTTTATTACCGAACATATTGCAAAAACATGCAATGTTCATACAAAGCAATAAAAACAAAATGTCATGATTTATTCAACCCCATGCATTTGTTGCACCTTTTCTCTTCGGTCATTTTAAAATTGAGATTTGTAATTTAAATTCAACCAAAATATATTACAATTTGAACAAAATTCAGGCAAGTTTTTGACACCACGGTTTTTAGTCTTCTGGATGAAGTGAATCCAAAAACATTAAACATAACACAATGTTTCAAAAAATATGAGCTTTAACAACATTTTGCAATAAATTTTTCAACACAGTATTTCAAACAAATTTAAGTGTTAGCACTTTCACTCTCTGCGATTTAAAATATTATTTGTGGGATAGCTTTTTCTGTGGTCATTCTCACATTTGACTGAACTGAATCGAGGGTGCTTTCCCCTACCTGGTTTTACATTCCCTCCACACAAATGCAAATACACATTCTCTAACTTAAACCTACTTCATTCCTAACATATGAGTGTAATTACTACATATACATCCGGTACAACCCAAGTGGGTAGTGACACACGGCGGCAGAAAAAAAAATTGTTGGCTATTCCATACTATTTAATTATGTAATACAATACTAAACATTTCAATTTACTTTTTTTTTTTTCAAAAAATGTAACCAAATTACAGTAATAAAGTCTAATGGTTCATTGCTCACCAAACATACATCATTATAATCTTATGGCCAATCCAACATAATATAGATCCACCACAAATGTTATGGTAATGAAACTAGCGTAATTTGTCAAGGCATTTCACTTCATGCCTAAAAGTGAAAGAGAGAGACCTGGGCATGTATCCCGGTTGGGTCAAAATGCAGTAATTGTTATGAAAGATAGGTATGAATTGTTCTGATTTTAATCTGTGTTCTTGGAAGTCAAGTATTTATAAAATATCAATTTGTTTTATCTTCACCTGATACAGTAATTATCGCTAAAATAAAGTTACTAGAGTTGATTGGTTTCTTAAAGATATGAAATCTAGGCTGTTTTTGTTATTCCTTAACTATTCTCACTAGATGAAATGGGCAATCGGATAGACGACCTTGAGAAGAATATAGCGGACCTTATGACTCAAGCCGGTGTTGAAGGACCAGACAAGTAACTCCTTGTCTCTGGTACAAGTCAACACTGTGATCAAGTTGATAACAAATAAACTAAGTCGAAGACAAATATTTATTATTAAAATTGGATGTTTAGCGCCATAGAGGAATCGGAAATACTTAAAAGTGCAGTGTGGCATTCCCCAATAGCACAACAGTTCTGGTAGTTGAGTGCAACATAGGCTGATTGTAGAAACATTTGTTGCATGATTTATAGAATAAAGTACAGTGGACTCCTGATGGTTGGGTCAAATTACTTTTGCCCAATTAAGCGGAATTTTAACCAACGAGCTGATAAATTATACATTCTAACAAAAAAAAGAAATATGAATAAAATAAAAGGAATGTAGCATTTAAAAATAACTAAAGCTAAAAGCAAACAAACATATATGTAAAATGAAGATAGTCAAAATAATGACTGTGTCAAGCAAACATTGCACATTAATAAGGATGGACAACTTTCCTTCTTAGATGAGTACCTCAAAGGCGGTGCTAAAGGCTACTAAATACAGGATGACACACACTTGAACGCTAATGCAATGGGCCAGTCTCACATATAAAACTGGCCCGTTCCATTCCGGTCTAGGTAGGTGTCGTCATGTATTTAGTATAGCGCCAGACTTGGGGCATACTAAGTCTGACTATGAAACTGGCCCTGTTTAATAGACCGTGAGTGCCATCTACACAAAGATTGTTGTTCTATCATGACCTTCACTGCCCCAATTAAGCAGCCAATTAGTCCAAACAAGTGGAAAAAAATTCAGGCTAAATACTGGTTTTGTTTATGTTATTGTCCCAAATTAACCGGAATCCACAGTATTTTAATGTTGCTTTTGATAAAATGTCAAGCGATTGTCACAACTGATTGAATGTGTTTAATTTACCAGCACTAGTTCTAAAAGTGTGTAAAGTGATGGAAGGATAATTGTGTTCCATACAAGCTGAAATATGATAAATTATAGAGAGAAAACACTCTTCTTAACGGGAAAAGGTGAATCAAACATGTTCATAACACAATACTTTTGATGTTAATTGATTAAAAGATGGCTAGTAATTTCATTTGGTTTCATGTATATAGTAGGATTTTGGTAGGAAGGGACTTTTAGAAAATACAAACACATTTTTATGTGGTCAACATTGATAAGATTAATAGTACTATTTCATGGGTATTGATATAATTGAAAACGGACACCTGAAGACCAAATAACTTTACGTGTAAATATATTAAAATTATAACCGCCAAAAAAGTTCCTTACTAACTAAATCAGACAATTTTAAATTAATTTAATGAAGACTTTAGTTTGAACTCTTTGGAATGTAGCATAAAATTGGGAAATACTCCAAGCAACATAATATTTAATCATATACACTATTAGCACAAGCTTACGCCAAGTTTAGCTAAATTGGTGAAATAAAGTTAGTTGGGTACGTGCAAATAATGATGCCTGGAGAAATAACGCATCTAAACTTCACAGGAGCCACAATGTATATACATAGATACATTTAAAGTAGGGTTCACTTTTAACAAACTGCACAGAACCTAACATTTTTGATTGCTAGATGTTATTATAATTTTGCAAAATTAGGTGAATTGGGGAAAACTTCATTAAAAATTAGCCTGCACTTTTACTTGGTTTACTCATGAAAGCTTAAAATAATATATCTGAATTTTTAAATATTGTAGACAAAAACTTTGTTGGTGGGAGGGGGAGTATAACTAAATTACAAATGTCACATTTTATTTTAATATACCACCTTAATTAATAACACACACCTATACATCAATAACTGTTCAATTTTCTTTTAAAAGATCCCATTGTTTAAAAACATAAACTAAATCATCTTAGTAGACTTTCACAGAGTTGTCTATATGCAGTTTATTTGTAATGTTTTCACTAAAATATTTGAGCAGTCATCTGAATGTTAAATGTTGATTTTTTTTTAATATTCCATAAATATATCTCGGATTTATAGTATTTTATCCTTCTCCCGCCCCCACTCCTTTTTTTCATACTATAGCTATGACACACTGTACTGGTTTTTATTCATCATTATTATCATTACAATTTTCTTAAACAAAATGATAAATGAAAATTTTCTCAAGGTAAATACATATTCTTGCTTAATATTGGTGTAATCATTGATGAAAGAATATGAAAAGAATGAAACTTGAGCATTTTAATATCCATAACAAAGGGCAAGGTTATTAATTTTTTTATGTAATTTTCAATTATTTTGTAAAATATGTTTGTAAGAATTATTAAAGAATTCATACAAATTATTGTCCCCAACAGTAATTATTTGTGAATATGTGTGTGAAAAAGTGGCCCAGTTGATGTCTTTTAGGGCTGTGTAAAGCTTTGCTTAGAGTATTCCCTCAGCTTTGACTTTGCTCCAAAGAAAAGTTAAAATCAAAAAACTACAAAGTTTCAATAATAAAAATAGAGGGCCAAAATACAAGTTTATGCTTAATTGTTTTTATTTGGTGCCGTTATATACTCTTTGTTTACTTTGTGAGGTAAGCTTACCTTCCATTGTTCTTCTATGGCTTAGCTCATAAGATAGGGCCATAGTGTAATCAATCAAGGTAAGAGTGCTTGCTACCTTTCAGATCAGATGGAGTGTACAGTAGGGTGGAGTGGAAATGCTTGTCAAAAAAAAGTTTAGCTCAATTTATTGCAGATAAGGTGCAACCAATAAGTGTAATCATGTGTGAAATTTGAACTTCCTACAACATAATCTTTGGCTGCCAATTTGACACAGAAATCTCTACATTTTAAGATTTATGAATTCTTCATGCAGTTCTTCGCTTGTTTTCTGTGTGAAACCCAGAACTCACCACGTGGAGGTGGCTGCATATTGAGTTCCACCACCCTCCCACCCTTTATCTTTAAACATTTAGGTTAATTGCCTCATAGAACTTTGAGATTGATTTTTGGTTTCAAGTTTGGGTAATGCTATTCTAGATGCTATTCTTGATCTTATGAATCCATCTCGTGCGTCGTTGCCACACACCGCAGCTGATCCTTCAGTAACTAATTTGACGCTGCACTCTACTGCTTGTGAATGACACTGAGATCTTAAAATATCAATTTCAGCAGGAACTACTTCACGTTTACTGTATTGCAATTTAACGTTTTGACTTCTTTCTGTTGCTTTTTCTTTGCATTGCAATCTTTTTTCAAACATTTTGCTTAGTTTGATGTCAATATTTCCCATTACCATTCTCTTCGAAATGTCCTTTGATCTGTTTAAAAAAAACTCTTTCAGCTACAGGTACTTTAATTTTGCAAGTACAGATTAAAAAGTTCCTTACATTTACACAATGAAATATCGAACAGATTTTTCTTCACCGATTCTCTAAATGAACAACTTTTTTTGAAGAATTTAGTTTATATTCTCCTTTCTAAAGCTTCTTAATATTACAATAATTTGTATGGTATCCTCTTATCTTACGTAATACTTGTTGGTCTGTTACAATAGGAATTGAACTTTTTTCCCATAAGCGTTTGATATATTTTATGAATCATGAACACACATCAGCCAAACCTGGTTCCTGTTTGTTTTCTCTTAAAAGTTCCTTCTGGTATATATAAATAATATCTTATAATGTCCGCATATTATCTTTAAAGGTTTCAGGCTCATCAAATACTGGGCACAAGTCGTCTGATAGCATCCAGGCATTTCTGTATGCCCTATGCAACATGAAACGATAACTAAATGAAATATAATGAGAACAAAAATAAAACAAAATAAAATATGTGAACCATGTAAATGTAATGCAAAATAAATTAAATGCACACTTACCAATAATAGAAAGACAACCAACTTGAACAGAGAACGGAGTCGTACTGAAGCTAGCAAGAGAGAAAGCAGCCAGTGTCAAAGAGAGAGAGGGTCTATGCAAGGGAATGCACAGTGTGCACTTGAAGGGTGAGTCCTCGATTCCCAGTGTCACGTAGGTGTCAAACTTTTGATTTATCTGATAGTTTTGTGACAAATTAGGCCAAATCGCTGAATATTAAAGTTATTTTGGCAGCCAAATATTTAATTTGATTTAGTTCAGATTTATTATAAATAGGCAACTTTTACACATAGAGGTGTTTTAAATTCATGATTTTAATTCTTTCACTCCACCATAGTGTAGTCTATTTATCCTGAAAGGTAGCTTTTTGGGGTGTGTGAAGTTCAATTTATAGATTTGAATCAAATATATCAAATATTCTCAAAGCCAAATAGAAGTTGGAATAGTTTTTGTTAGTTGTTTTATGCTTGAAAAGGTATTATTTTGTAGTTATTTAAAATTTTATGCACCGAAATTACTTGGGAAATGTGTTGCAGCACAATTTTTATGTTACATTTTTGTTTTATTCTGATAAAATGTTATCGCAACTTAAAATTTAATTTCTTTAGGTTTTTCCGTTAGATTGAGTTGCACTGTACACAAAAGCTCATAATGATAATAATTTACCACAAGTTTAGTACAGTATTTTTCCAGCTGTCAATATTTTCATTGGTAAAGTAGGATTTTTTTTTTCCAAAGACAAGTTTACCCCTAATGTGTCGCATAATAAATGTATTCTATGGTCCGATTACGAATCTCAAATACTGACAAGGCCCTGTCTAAATGACACCCAGCATAAAATCACAAAATATACTAGTTTAATGTTCTTAGTTTTGAATATTACACTATGGAAAGGGAAACATGTCAATTTTCTAGCGTTATTTTATCCAGGCCTTGCCATTCCACGAGTGCTCTTCTCGAATCCTAGCATTTGACTCGGTTGATCTGGCCCTAGTTTTATTGCTCTAAACTAAAATAGATATTTAGAAACCTAATATAACTTAGTTTTTTCACTCCAGATTGATTAAAAACATGACAATTGGCCTATTAGGATAGTTGACATTAAAATCAACCTCAGAAATAATGAAATTTCACGAGATGTTTATACAAACTTTTACCTAGCACACTAAAATTATAATTGAATAACATTTTAAGTTAATTGTAGCATTTGAGAATGCATAATATATATGTGAAATAAGAGGAGATTGCATATTTTCATGAAATTAAATAGTTTATTTTGTAAACGAGAATAATTACTTATTTGTTGATTTGAATACAAATTAATGATATCAAAACTATAAATACATTTTTTACATGTGACAAACGTCATCGGTTTTTTACAATGTTGCCTGAAATTGACAGAAAAAAAAACTATCAACTGCACATTTAAAATTTTCTTCTATTTCAATATCCAATATAAGTACCCACCAAATACCGTTGGTAAAATATGAAATAAAATAAGCTTTGAGATTACTAAAGACAGTCTTAGTGTATGCTAAGGCAAATACTTAAAGATAAAAATAAAATTCTAACTTTTATGTTTTTTATTCTTGGTACTAATCCACTTATTTAGGATTTATGGATATGTACTAATTTTCCTAATGTGTTAGGGATGAAGAAAATTGAATTTAAAGGTGTTCTTAGTTTTGAATATTACTCTATGGAAAGAGAAACATGTCAATTTTCTAGCGTTATTTTATCCAGGCCTTGCCATTCCACGAGTGCTCTTCTCGAAACCTAGCATTTGACTTGGTCGATCTGGCCCTAGTTTTATTACTCTAAACTAAAATAGATATTTAGAAACCTAATATAACTTAGTTTTTTCACTCCAGATTGATAAAGAACATGACAATTGGCCTATTAGGATAGTTGACATTCAAATCAACTTCTAAGAAACACTGAAATTTCACAAGATATTTATACAAACTTTTACCTAGCACACTAAAATTATAATTGAATAACATTTTAAGTTAATTGTAGCATTTGAGAATACATAATATATTTGTGAAATAAGAGGAGATTGCATATTTTCATGAAATTAAATAGTTTATTTTGTAAACGAGAATAATTGCTTATTTTGTTGATTTAAATACAAATTAATGATATCAAAACTATACATAAATTTTTTACAGGTGACAAATGTCATCGGTTTTTTACAATGTTGCCTGAAATTGACAAAAAAAAACAGTATCAACTGCACAGTTAAAATTTTCTTCTATTTCAATAGCCAATATACGTACCCGCCAAATACCGTTGGTAAAATATTAAATAAAATAAGCTTCGAGATTACTAAAGAGAGTCTTAGTGTATGCTAAGGCAAATACTTAAAGATAAAAATATAATTCTAACTTTTATGTTTTTTATTCTTAGTACTAATCCACTTATTTAGGATTTATGGATATGTACTAATTTTTCCTAATGTGTTAGGGATGAAGAAAATTGAATTTAAAGGAAGTGTACCCACATTTGCACAGATGGAGAGTGTAAAAACCACCAACAGTACATCTGACTGGTATTCAAATCCCTGTCATTGGCAGTCTAGTCCATTGTGAGAGTGACAACCTTGGACCTTTCAGCCACCGAAGCAGGTTTATGTGAACCTTTATTATACAGCTTGATACCCATTTCAATTAGAACAAACATTTTTATAGTTAATAGTGAAAGCTGAATTTAATTCTTTTTATTTGGTGTTCTGCTGACATTTTAATATGATGCCAGAATATATTATGTCTTTATCATCTCGTCTTTGAATTAAAAATATATAATAGGTACCGGTTGAAGGAGGAAGAATGGGGTAAGGAAAGAGGAAGATGGAGGCATTTTACAAAACTGACCCTGCCACAGGCTGGAAACAGTTGATGAACTGGTGTTTAGTTTCAAGATATGTTTTTCCCCTTTATGATATTGGTTCCTTTTACATGTTTTTATCAAAGTGTCCTATCATTTTAACCAATTTACTTTCTCTCCCTTTTGTGTTATTTGGTCTCATCTTTTATGATGTTGCATTGCGCGTTTGACACTCCCTCCTGACGAGTTCTGATAGAATAAAACCAAGGTCAGGAGGGGATTGGGCGGTAACAATCGCTTTTCTTTAAGAGAGAACCATTACCCCTTTGTCTGGTGGCAACAATGTAAAATGTGTTCTTCTTTACATTGTTAAAGCCATATTGTGTTTGTCCTTTTTATATGTTTCTATGTACCTTTCATGTACCTTCTTCTAAATACATAACGAGATCTGATAAGAGGTGTTTTGTCATTACATATTTCAAATATGCATATAATATCAATACTTTTAGTTCTGTATTTTACTTTCACTTTCTAAACAGTACAAATTTAAAGCAATAGTGAACAATACACATAATACAAATAAAAAACATAAACATGACACAATATATTTATTAACTAAAATTTTAGTGTATGTATTAAAATTCTCGGCAGGCTAACTTTAACAAGATGAACAAAGAAGGCACTTTAAACATTTTCATTAATGTATACTCACTCCATTTGCCCTGAAAGGTTGCACACTTATTCTGACGGTTCACACTATTGTCCCGCTTATAAGATTGGGCCATACTGTAATTTATCAAGGCAAGGCTGACCTTTCAGGGTAAACAAAGTGTACTAAAATGTGCATCACAGTACAAAAATAATAACAATTTATTGAAATTATTTGAAATAAATTTAACAAAAGAAAAGAGTAAAAATTATTTTTGTAGGTTCAACCCAAATCCATAAAAAGTATACACAATAGAAATGTATAACAAATAAGTGTGTTTACCAAACTGTAGAGTATGTACTTCTAGGTGTACATGATGAAACAATGTTTTATTTTTAAATAATGAAATAAAATTGGTTTTTATTATAAGTCTAATAAATAAATGACTTCTTTCTTTTCTACTATCACAGCTTTGTTTAGCTTTCTATCAAAGCCTTATAAAATGACCATATAGGCATATACTATAATTTACAAGATAGTCAAAATGTTGTCCCTTTTATTTATGAAACACTGGAAGGGTAAGTTGGTTAAACCATGGTACCGAAAGGAGTAAATTACTGGCGAAAATTATTGAAACACTGAATCAAGAATTTGATGTGTCAAATATGAAAATTACATAATATTTGTTATGTGCAAAAATATTTCTGTGTAATAGTTGTATCACACAATGTGAATAAAACCAAAGTATTCAAAATCATTCAATTCATGTGAAACTTAAAACCAATACAATTCATTAGTAGGCATGGATGTAAAAAAATATTTCAATTATTTTATATATCAACAAATTGTGCAAGTTTTTTTAATTTGTATACAACAGTTTCACCTCCTAGGTGGTCTAATGGCCAGAGGTCCTGGGTCCGATTCCCAGTGCCTCCAGATATTTGTGAAGCAGTGCGTCTGGAACAAGATCAACTCAAACTTGTGAGGACAAATGAGGAGCTACTTGTTGGCACTATCATCGCGAACAGCAGTGGTTCAGCTCACACACCACAGAGTTTATACAACAATTTAACATTTATTCTAACAATAAGTCAAGTTGAGTTTGGAAAAAATCAAAAACTTGAGTAAAAACAATTTAAATGTTGATTTACTGTTCTCTCCCTTATTGGAATGTTTCAGAAATATACTATAAACAACCCAAAATTATACTAATACAGTTTCACCTCCTAGGTGGTCTAATGGCCAGAGGTCCTGGGTCCGATTCCCAGTGCCTCCAGATATTTGTGAAGCAGTGCGTCTGGAACAAGATCAACTCAAACTTGTGAGGACAAATGAGGAGCTACTTGTTGGCACTATCATCGCGAACAGCAGTGGTTCAGCTCACACACCACAGAGTTTATACAACAATTTAACATTTATTCTAACAATAAGTCAAGTTGAGTTTGGAAAAAATCAAAAACTTGAGTAAAAACAATTTAAATGTTGATTTACTGTTCTCTCCCTTATTGGAATGTTTCAGAAATATACTATAAACAACCCAAAATTATACTAACTGTACATCAACATATTTCAGATAAAATCATACCAAGGTAGATGTAAAGTCTTTATGTATTAAACATTTACATTACTTTTATTTGCACTAGGGAGAGTGGAATGGCTCAAGATTATTCCCTTTTACTCAAATCAAAATAAGTGAGGGTCAATTTAATAAGAAAATATTTGTGCAAACTTTGATTTAAATAGTTCAAAAATTAATGGTGAACTGTTACAAACACTAGAAAATCACATTGCAAAATGTACCACATATATTTTTTAAAAGACATAAAAACAAATTAACATAATTGTGTATGTGTGTGACTAGTACTCTTCATTTACCATGTAAAGCACAGTCTGGTTTTCATAAGAAGCCAGCTGGTTATTTAAAACAGGAAGCTCATATTACCACAATGGCACAATTAAAAATATATAATTGTATTTAGACTCTTAGTCTGTAAAATTAATAATGGAAAGATAAATTATACAATAATCCATAAGGCTTTGTTATTGGAAGTTTTTGATAATATTTTAACTAATAAATAAAATAAAACATATTTGTACAATGCCAAATTTTAGTGACTTTCAGTCAATGATGGTGGTCGAAAGTGGACTTCCTATAAAAATCAGGGTATAGCAAGCTTACCTTTCACTATTCCACTCTGATATAGCTCAGCGGTTCCCAAAGTGTGCTCCGCAAAGAGAATGGAGAGAAAAATAAATGTAGCAAGATCTCAAAACTGTGTTTTTGTAGCCATGAACTGTGTTTAGATACCGTATGATTTGGATATAACTTATTCAGCTCTAGCAGTGTGCTATGAATCACTGTAGATAGCAAGTATTATAAAGCCGAAGTGCATATTGGAATGCATCACCTCAGTCGGCTTTGGCCTCCCGCACCTTCTTGGAACTGTGCAAATCATCTAAAACGTCGACGAAGCACAGAGACTGCACTTGGCAAAACCAGACGGACACCTCGACGGTGCCAGCTAACCCCGTCTGTGAAAACTTCGCCGCCACTCTTTCAGATATGACGGTTGGCTTAAACGCCTTTCTTAAATCTCTTTGGAATACTGTTGTAATTCGGTTTAGTACCTATATAGGTGCTAGGTCAAATATCGTCGCCCTTATGCCAAAGATACATGTGCAAAATTGGTGTTTTGCTAAAATGATATTTAAAACTCAAATTTTCAATGAATTTCAAAGGGGAAAATTAATTTTATATCAAAATTTATGCTATTTAGAACTTGAAAAATGTGTTCTTTTGCTTTACAATAATATATCGACTAGTGTTTTTTTGCTTTACAATAATATATCAACTAACAGCTTTAAAAATGCAGTTAGGTAAAAACAGATAAAAACACACTTGGGTACCTTTGGCATCAGGGGCCGATAGTGCTCCGTGATGAATTTTTCTACTTTAAAAGTGCTCCGTGATTCAAAAAGTTTGGGAACTGCTGATATAGCTTATAAGGGAGGGTCATAGTATAATCTGTCACACTGTTACTTTTCACGGTAAACGGAGTTTACCTATGTATAGTTCATCCACAACTTGTTGAACCTCAATTTGATAACTGTAAAAACCCTTTCATTTAGTCATACATCAGATCACGTAGGTTTTATAGTAATTTTGGCAGTTTTCATACAAAATAATTATTTTACTATTATTTCTTAGTTTCTAGGAGTAATTAAAAACATTGAAAGGAGGACTACAGAGTTACCAAAAAATGTAGGCCTTTAAGTTTACAATTTAAACACAAAAAACATCAGTGATTTATTTACAATTAACATTAGGCTACTTATTCTGCAGAAGAGTTAGAACAATGACTAGACTAGGGCTAGAGGTTGATCAATGTTGCTTGGATTCTTCAGGTCCCTTTTCAAACGTGCAGTGGAGTGCCCTGAAAATTACTGTGATGTGTTTTCTTGCATTCTAATTGTGAAATTTGAGGCCTACATTATCCCCCCTCCCCCTCAACCTATTTCAACGTTTGTTAAATATAATCATTTGGTGCCATTTTTGTCTTTTAGTTACTGGGAGTGATGATACTAAAATTAATTGTTAAAAGACCCGATTGGTGAGAGACATGACAAGGTCTGTTCATTGGCCTGTCAGGGTCCTTTTAAGTGGTTGCAAGTTGAGTGGTTTTGAGTACACTAGGTTTGAAAGATTTCAAACTAAAACTCAAACACGATTGGGGGTGGATAAAATAAAAGTTTAGTGGCAGATGAAGTCAAGCCTAACATGTTTCCAACTCCAAAAACTTCTTAAAGTTATGATGTCACTAGATTATATTATCATGTGGGGCTGATGTCAGGCAAAGAACTCATCACTGCAATGTCAGGAATAATATCTGGTTTCACCAAAGATATTGCTGGTCTTGGCTTCTTGGAGTAGGCAACTCTTCTCTCTTTACTGTTCAGGTACTTACAAGTGAACACATTTACTAGGATTTGAACTAGGCTGTTAATTATGCCTGAAACAATACAAAGTTCCTGTGAATGTGACTCAATTCATTAAATTATGTTACAGCTTGCACTGAAACTATGATAATAAACTAAAACAGTAAATTTCATTACAGCAAATAATATTTTTTATAATGAACAAAAACTATTCTAATCTTCCTCTTTCCTTCAACTTGCACTCTCTTTGTTATCTGTTCCTCCAGCTCTTTCTTGGTCTCCCTTGTGGTCCTTTTCCATCCTCATTACATGAGCATAACAGCTCAGGATTGCTTCCTCAATATCTCATTTACTCGCTGCATCCCACCTTTCCTGGATTACTTCATTATTAATCTTGTTTCTTCTTGTTACATCTTACATGCTCCTCACAAACTTCATTCCTTTGGTTTCCACTTTTCCAGTATCTCTTACATCCAATTTCCATGACTCAGCTGCATATGTGACAATGAGCACTAGTACTTCCTTACACAACTATATAACAACTCCCTCTGCTGCCCTCTTCTCATTAGATCCTCTCTACTCCCACCCTTCATCTCAACCACACTATAGCCTTTACTATAACAAAGAAACATAAATAAATATTGGCATTGTTAGCTGCACAGATAATGAATGACCTCGGGGACTAAGCTTCAATACCAGGTACAGTCAAATAGTTTTTATTTATATTTATCACGGCGTCTTACTACCCGTTCGGGTTATACGCCAGTCAAATAGGTTTTTTTTTTACACAAAGTGCTTATATAACTTTTCCACACAAGTGTTGGTGCAATTAACGTTACAATCTTCATGCCCCTTTCATACTTAAAAGTTATAGTTTTGAGTTCGGAAGTAATATTAGGCATATATATAAAGTTAGTGCATACCTGAGGTTATGTATATCCCCGACACGGTGGCAGAAAGGTGCACGAGAAACTGTCCTAAGGAATCCCTCTGTTGTGTTACCCTGACCTTGAGGGCACTCATGTCATACTTAAAGAATATTCCTGGGACTCCATGAGAACCTTTGTGGTGGTTAATTGGGCGTTGATGATCCTTAACGGAATACTGGTAAGTTGTCAGAGTTTGTAAGAATGTATTTACTTCTGTTGGGACTACCTCCACAAAATATTGGTACAACATCATGTCTGAAACATTTGTTTGACAAATTGTAAATATTAATTGGATCAAACAAAAATCAATATTCTATATGCGATTATTCATTTTAAAAAAAATCTACACTTATGAGTCATGGGGAAGTTATCTAAACAAGGCAAGATAAAATAAATAAACTAGTAATGAATGTTTAAAAATGAGGGGCACAAAATCTCAGACAAAAATAATTCTTTGATTTCCATTAATCATTTATGAATATTAAATAAGCCTCCTGTTTAAATGAAGAAACATTTCTAGAACTCATTCAAAATTAAATAAACATAAACTTATTAAACATAGTACATAATAAGTAGACAATAAAAACCTTTTCTTTCTCTAGACAGCTCAATATACTATGTTCACAGACCAATTACAAAATTATCACGCCATTTTTAAATTCCCTAATATAAAACTAAATAGATAGGGCTTATAGTAACAATGTGTCTAAACAAACTTAATTAATAATAATAATACTTAGCACCATGTCCTACTACCCTCACTTGAGCAAGATTCAAATCAGCAGTCTAGCTCATCACGAAACGAACACGTTAGGTAAATGCGTCACCGAGGCGGTTGGATTTAATTAAATTTAAAACCAATTATTCAATTAAACTAACTTTGGTTAAACTTCCCGATTTTTTTCTTTCTTATGTTGAACATTTTCGAAATAGAAAAATTCATAACCTGCTTTGGTGGCCTAAAGCACTACTCTCGCAGCCAACTAGACTGCCAATGAGGAGATTGAGGTTCAAATCTAGGTCGGGTGTATTGTATTTTTTCCCCAAAAATATTTGACCATTCTCCCTCCATACAACTGTGGGTACACTTCCTCTAAATATAACCTACTTAGTCTCAAAAATCATCAGCGTAATTAGTGCATAAGCATATAAAACAAACGGGTAGAAAGATGCAGTGCTTAAAAACATTCATAGTATGATATTAATTCTTCCATGCAGTTCTCGCAACCATTGCAACTAGAGAGTACCAACAAAATGTTCAATAAAGTTTTATTCATTTCCTTGATTAAGCACATTTTATAACTGTATATTTTAAGCTTATTGGAGGCTTTCAAATTGAACTAATAACTGCGGTTACAAACTTACAAAACATGACCAACTTACTCTCAGCGGTGATCTTCTCATCACCCTCCAAGGGATGGACAATACCCGGACTCGGGTCTCCAAATGAGAACCTGTCAATGCGGTGGCTGAAGTTGTATTCTCGTTCTGACACGAAGGCAGAGATATGAATGTGTCCTCTCGGAAGTGCGAGGGACCGACCTGCAGTGATATGGAAGTTGCCTGCCACTTTATTGAGAGTTAAGCTTCCAAACACACGGCAAGCATCAGGGTCTCTGTTTGGGATCACACTCCTAAAACACAATCAAACAAATCTTATGTAATTAGTTTGCATACAACCATTCATTAACTATACTACTACAATACTTTTAAATACAAATTTATTTAGATAGGTTAACATTTGTAACTAAGCTAGGATTTTTAGTGCCACATTTTTCATCATACATACATCCCGTCGTTCCCTTATGGACTAGGCAATAAACTGTGCATATAGCTCATAAAACAACTTCGTACTCAATCCATCCTCAATAATTTCCTATACATGCATACTTATTTCGCTTCAACAACATCCATACACCGAGTCATATATGTGCTTTTATTCATAAAATTTTAACTGTTTCACTTTCTCACATATTCGTCTATAGTATTTAGCCACTTCTTCCTCCTAGTCCTTCCCTTTTGATCCACACACTCTACCTTCATATATTTGCTTTGTCAATCATCCACTTTCATCTGCTCAACATAACCAAACCAACATGAGACATTTCTTTCACAATGATCTATTGGATTCTTTTTCAAACCGCACTCCTCCATTACTGACTCTGTCCACATTCACCCTGCTCTTGTGTTTCTATTAACAAACTCAACACTTCACGTCTATAAAACAATGTTAGCGTCAACACACTATTACATAATGCCATATTTTTCTTTCATGATACCACTTCATTCTTTGCAATAGTCTACATACATCCAACTACTTTCCAAGACTCATTTAGTAAACCAATCGATTTCACCACCTATCCTTCCATCTTTACAATACATTCTGCCCAGATGCACAAAATCATTCCCTTGTTCTAACAGTTTTACATTTATACTAAGCTGACAATCATTTCCCTTCATCACTTTCTTGTACAGTTTTAATCACAGATCATCTCACCATTTTCATTCTGGATGCCACAGGTCTTTCCTTGCGCTCTTTTATTTTGTTCTCTTTCCCACTCCCAGATCAGATTCTTATTTCCTTCAAAAAAAATAGGTGTGTCGAATGTACTGGACACATTTTCAAAAAGCTACTGTAATGTGGTGTAAGGTGGCTGCGTTATCTGATAGCTCGTGATCTTAATAAATCACACATTTGTCGCCGACGATTGCCTCATAACCATCATAGACTCTGCCTTAAAACATGAGTGAAGAATGATCCTGGGCACAAGATAATTCCTGGATAGCTCAGTGGTTAGAGCACTGGCGTACTAAACCAAAGGTCCCAGATTCGATTCCCGTGTCCAGGTGTCATTTTTCAATTTTCAGAAAATGAAAACTACTGTAATGTTTATATGCTGCTGTAAATTTAAGGTTGTGTGCATGTGGTTCAGACTTTCAGTCAAATGGTTCTCGTTCACTACACATAACAGGGTGTCAATACCACAATCCTGTTGGTTTTCACCGCAGTTACAGAGGCCTGTTGCCAATCTGCCCCTGTGACTTCACTCATATTTTTTGGGGGAAAGGAAGGGTTTCTGCCACCAGGTTGCTTACTTCAATCCACTCTTTTTGTATCCCACTAATACTTATCTGAGTTTCACATATCAATTACGAAACATTGTGTATATATTAAAGAGATGACTTATCTATGGAAATCCTGATCCTAAAGTAAGGTGCTGTTTGTCAAATGACTTTTGTTTATGTGTATAATAGCCCTAGGTTTCAAAGGATAATCTAATTCACAAGCAAATTGATGTACAGACCTAACCTACTAGCAGATGGTGATTTATTTCAGTGACTTGATAAAACTGGTTATTTCTGGCAAGATCCAACATTTGACAAAGCTGTATTGTTGTATTATTATTTAAACTATTGTAAAACTCTCTAGTATCAACATTCTGAGGATCTCCTGATAAACAAAAACAGATGTACCTTTTAGGCAACTCCCCAAAAAGTGTGTTTTGTCCAGTCTTCCAAAGAAGTTCTTGTATTGCATGAAACTCTTCTCTCAAATATGAGTTGACGTGGCGAACACCATCAAAATGTAATTTCTGCTCTGGACACAACTCAAACCATGTATCCTCTTGTTCTAGACGACCAAACTGCAGAACATTCTGATCAGTAGAGTCCAAGATGTCCGCTCCAATGCCTTCAATCATGAACATTAACAATAAGCCTATCAGAAGAGATTGTAACCCACATCAGTGGGCTAGGAGACTAATTTAAAGCTTGTCTAGTATGGTTTTTTTACAAAGAGGTCGGAGTTTGAATCCCAATGCAGGTATAGTGAGAATGTTTTTCCTTAAATAGTTTCCCACTATCTTTCCATGTAAATGAAGGTACATTTATTATAAAGTCCCAGTGCTACTTCATAAGTATAGTTACAGGTTTAAAGCCCAGACAGATAACAAGACATGGAGGAAAACCAAATTAAAGATTAGTAAAAAAAAATTAATTTACAATGAGTTTTGTATGTTTTTATAAATAAGATAAGTTTGATCTGGGCCCTTTGAACATGTTTAATAACCATATTAAATCTCAGAAAATATATATAAGCCGTGTTTTTTAAATTTGAACAATAGTCATTGAACAAAGAACTATATTTTATATACGAATATTACTTACTGCCACATGGCATGGCCACAGTTAGATCTACATTAATCTTGAGCTTGGCATCAAAGTCTGTGTCGGGTAGAAACTTGAATATAAAGCGACTATCTAAATAGTACGAGATCTCGGCATACATAAGCCATAAGATGAGGAAACAAGTCACCACCGAGACTGAAACACAACATCCTAAACAATGGAGGTTATGTAGGTCTAACTTACAGTAAATACCAGTACCTACATGTCTTAAGAAATGGGTTTACTTTGCCCATTTAGAAATGAAACAAAGATTTTTTTATTAAATTTTATCTACTCAAACAAATATATTTAATTATAATTGCATGAGCTATGAGAAAAATTGTGACTTAATCTGATGTTTTGTTGGTTTAAATTTAATCATAATTTCATAATAATCTTTAGTCATTGTTTCTTCATTCTCTTAAATTAATATATAAATTGTTTTGCTAAATGACAAATTTTGACAAATTATGTAAAAAGTTTATTTTTATTTGCTTCAAATATTTGAATATAAAGATAACACATTCACTAATGTATAACACTGAAAAAAAACTGGTCTCACAAAATTATTCAAACACAGTTAAGACCAGGGTTTCCCAAACCTTTTTAGAGGGAAGGAGCTCTCACAGAAAAACAAAACATGCATGAGATCTCATGAAAATGTTTACACTAATATTTTGAAAATTCACTAATGATATTTAAATTTTACAAGTATAAGCACATGAATAAAACAGAAAACTTCATGACCATGTTTCGACTTTGCCTTTAGCAAACTTCCTTTATTCATATTTGAAAAAAATTGGAAATCTTAATCAACTATGTTATTTTACTATTTGAAAACCAAATAAGGAATATTCTAAAATTGCCTCACGGAGCCTGAGATAACTATGGGGGAGCTGAAGGGTTCTATAGAACACAGTTTGAAAAACAATAGGTTACAAAATAATATATGTCTAGACCTAATCCACAAAAATCAACCAAGCAATAGAAAATCAAAGCGCCACACAATATAAGAAATCTAAATATGCTTTATTGATTGTTTATATGTAAAACCAAAGTTTTCTTTGAATCAGTTGAATGTCTGAGTGCAGTGTATTACATACACGTGCCACCCACAGGTGAAGTCTCCACATAAGAGTCTGGAACTTTTGGGAAAGCATCCAACTGTTTGACAGTTTTAAGGGTTACTTTCTTGGCTCTACTACGCAGCATGGTTGCTATATCATGTCACACCACACATCCTGCAACAAATAATAATCATTCTAATTTTTGCATAACATTGTTACATGTATCTATAAGGTGTACTTACCATTTAGGTAAATATTTGCTGAGAAACATGAATGCTCCATCAAATTTCAGTTTTATTTAATTCATAATATAATGATATTAGATTTTTATTTTAAATCATTTGATTTTATACAATACTGCAAAGCCATGGCCATGGCCATGTGTTTAAATAATTCCAATGGATCATAAGACATTACAATTGAATAGTTAAAACTTAATGTGTGGGTACAGATTTAAAAAAAAACACATTACAACATGATATTAATTGCATGGGTACAAAAACAAAATTAACAAAAACTCAAGAGAAAATAAGCCCTATTTTACACAATATAGTTATATGTCAACAAAACATTAGTAGAAACATTCAAAATAAAGAATTTCAATTTGCTAAACTTAGTTAATATTTAACCCGATTTGGTGACCAAATGTTCTATGATGGCACTCTCACAATAGACCAGCTGCCAATGATGGGGTGATCAGGGTTCGAGTCATGGTCAGGTGTACTGGGAATGGTTTTCTCTCTAAAAAAATATCCACTTTCCTCAAGCAAATGTGGATACACATCCTCTAAAATGGATTTCCCTCATCCCTAACACCAAATGGGTATTAAGAAGCTGTAGGTAAGCCCCTACTGAAAAAATTGTATGTTTAAATTAATTTATATCAATACCACTACTTACTTATATTATTATTCTATGATACAGTAATTTATTTAGTATTGTTTAAATATATATGGTGGAAGAGCCTTAATGTATTTTGAGTCATTTTGTTTCAAATTTAATTTGAATTTACTCACAAGAGAGCCTTGGCTGAGTGGAAAGATCCCTCTCCTCACAGCCTCATCTTTAACTAAGCAACACTTTCGGTAGTCACCGGATTAACATAAAAATCATTACATATTCTTACTGCACTGTCTATAAAGAAAAACATAGCCAATTCTGTCCTAAACTTTTATATTTCCATTCTCCAACAATGATTTCCCTTTTCTTCCTCTCAGTTATATTTCTACATCAGGTTTCCTACATTCTTCTTGTAACATAGAGTCAGTACATTTGTTCCCTTTTTTCTCCACTTAACATAACCTCAAAATAAATAAGTTAAAGTAGGCCTATTGGTGCGGTTGATATTTGGTATTTCCATTCTGCAAAAACAAGAGCAAGAATGAAGGGTTTAAAGAGCGGGGAGGGAACAGGAGGGGGTTAATAAAAAGGGTAGGCTTCTTTAATTTTTATTTAATTATGTCATATTATGAGTTGTTTTTTTACCAGCTATACACAAAACAACCAACAAAAGCAACTTCCCAACTATAGCAAAATTAATAATGTAAGTCAATTTTAGATAATTAAAAAAAATTTAAGACTGTAGTTTAGTGCAAGATATTTCAGGATTCTGGCTAGGTTTAGTTCGGTCGGGGATAGTTCAGAATATTTCAAAATAGTTTACCAAACAAGTAGTTCAGTTTTATATAATTCATAGACTCTTCTAGAAAAGACAAATTAACAACATATAAATAATAATTAAAGCATATACAAAATGTATTCTAAAGTAATATAGATTTACCCAGTTAATTTGGTTAGAATTTGGAGATTAAAATAAAGCTTCACTTGACTTAAAACATACCATAATTTTAAATGTAATGCAGTAACCACCAAAATAATACTTTTATATAAAAATAGCAGGGTTATAGGAATAAATACATTATAAAAGAGGCGTGTTATTAGAATTTTAAGAACTGGACCCCTGTTGCTTTTATTCCTAACCTAACCCTTATTTAGAAATTAAAAGTGACAGCTCCATAAGATGATTCCAATAAATAAAAAAATAGCTTAATTTAATTACTTATTTCTTTCCATTATAAAATATCTAATGCAGATTAAATAAATGTATACATACAATATAATGTTATCTGTTTAGTTAAAGCGTTTCCCATTCAGAGTATAAACGCATCTTTAGGGTTTAAATAAAATTTGACACGTCTGCATCAGAGATAATTCATATTTGCCGACCAAAATCATAAGGTTAGATGGCACGGAGCATAAAACTAAGCTTTCCTTCTCTAATTTCTTGGTGGCGATGTTTGCTATGTCAAACTCTGTCACTTGCTCATTACTTACAACCTCACCAAAACATTTTATCTGAAAATATTAAAAGTTTCCTACTAAAAAAAAAAAGAAGTATTAATGCTATGTAATAATATAGTAAAACAAAATAATTATATATTTTTAAGACATTTCCATAATTTTTATTGTACCAGTGAGACTGAGTTTTTTTACATCTATGAAAAGAATTAGCTTATTGTTTTTTTTATTTTTTTTTATTTATTCAGAAGTTGTTTACAAAAAGAGCCAAGATTGGCTCGTATGCATATAAACATCCTAATGTAGGCGTGGTTCATTCAGTAACTAGCTACATACATTTAGGAAAGTGAGGTCTATTACAGGGTATAAATTATTTGTCCTCATCCGGCCACATTATTTTAGATGCATTCAGCCCAATAATAGTAAAACTGCAATTAAACATAAAAATATACAACAACAACAACAAAACCTTTAAAAAATAAAGAAAAAAAAGTACAGGATACATACACATTCTGCTCCCATTATAATATCAGTTTCTACAAAATTACAAATAACGTTTCACCCACATATCACCTGGCCAACATTATTTTCCAGAATGTATCTTTTAACTTCTTTTTTAAAAAGATTAAGTTTTTTCATCTTTATTTCTTGTGGTATTTTATTGAAAAATTTTAGTCCCTTAATCTTTATTGAGTAGAGTCCAAAAGTAGTGGTGTTTACTCTTTTCTGGAAATAATTATTTCTACTTCTTGTAGAGTAATTCCCCTTTTTGTGTTCCCCAATTTTTAGGTTACTAATAGTTAGGCTGTTTTCAAGTTTATATACCAGTACAACCGTATCCAAAAAAATAGCTTCAGTTAATTTCAAAATACCCAACCTTTTAAGCATAATGTCGCCTTCTTCACCTTTGGGCAGCTGAAAAATATTCTTTAGTGCTGTGTTTTGTAGTCTTATTAGTGGTATTAAATTACTTTTAAAAGTATTACCACAGATTACATTTAAGTAGGACAAGTGCGAGTTAACCAGAGCAAAGTAGATGGGCTTTAACACGTTTGGAGTGAATTTATAGGAGAGTTTTTTGAGCACCCCAACTGGACCCCTAATTTTTTTTGTGACATGGTTTATATGTGAGCTCCAGGATAGTTACTAAAACAAATATAGAATGTCTAACTTAAGATTATAGGAACAAATTGTACTTCAGCCCAAATACTTACCTTTTATTAGCACAAGGTTTAACGAAATTATTTAATGGACTATATGTATTTATTCCTACAAAGATAGTATGTTAAGCTTTGCTTCATAACACATAATGGCTAGACTAATGTAAAGATTTGTATTCATTTGAGCATTTTACTTTGAACGAACAGAACGCCCCGAACGAGCTCGATACGTCCGAATACTACGAGCATTCCGCCTGTTTGCTGGTGCTCGCCTTGTTCCAGCCAATTTTACCTCGAACAAGACAAGCACTCGAGCTCACTCTCAAAATTGATTTGATAGTGGCAGAATGTTGTTTTTTGTGCTGTATACGCTGACGAAAAAGAATAAAAAGAGGGACAGGAAAATGTGGACAATGTTGCTGTTTTGTAGGCGGGAAAATAAATAACTTTTAAAGGGATTGGACGCAGGACATATCCGAAACGTCACCCAAATATCATCTCAAGACTTTGAGAGTTTTGTTAAACTTGTCGGCCATAAAATTGCAAAGGACACAAAGTTCCGTAAAGCAATACCAGTGAAAGATCGTTTGGCATTAACGTTACGTTTTTTAACAACTGGTGACTCATTTGCAAGCTTGCAGTACCTGTTCAGTATTTCAAAACAAAGTATTGGTATTATAGTTGGGAAATCTGTCTCACATTGAACAAAGATCTCTAATACCGGGTTTTCTTCATATATATATATATATATATTAACCTCAAACATTCTTTTGTAGCCCGCTCCATCGCAGCAAACACTCCGAACGATCCAAACAGGTACGAAACCACGTATCCACAGAACACAGACGAACAACCGACTTTCTTTGAGCATTCCAAAAAACCCACAGTTGTTAGATAGCGTTTGGCGCGTGTTATCAGACAAGTATTCATTTGAGCATTTTACTCTAAACGAATGCTCTAGTTAATCCGCACCTTAATGTTTCATGTTTGGTCCATTAACACAGATTGGTTTAAATGGTGTTAAACAATAGTTAGTCTAGGAGTAATAAGTAAAATCTTTTTAACTAGTGTTATCCAAAAGTATTTATCGGTACTAGTCTAAGCCTAATTTTTTTTAGTAATCTATGATTTTTGTTATTGAAATTGAATAAATCGATTAGGCGCTATTTTAAATGTTATTGTATCGATTTTCTTATTTGAATAAAAGAAGTATTTTTAAACTTTACTATAAAAATCACTTTTCTCAATATAGTACAGCTCCATCAGATTATTGTTTGAACATTGTCAGGTACTTGTTTTTATTTATATATATAATCAAATATGTAATCAAAAGCTTTATTTGAAAGGATGGATGTCCTACTGGGGTTAACGTGCCTCATTTTAAAATTGTAAAATAAATGCACAATTCCCTAACAAAATTTTTACAGTTCCAAACAGTAAGCCTATCTTCAAGTTTATTTAGTGGGAATACATTTTACACTCAAAATCAATGCTTGTGGTGGTGCAGGGGGTTCCTCCCTCTTTTCCTCAAAATAATAACAGAAAGGTCTGCCTCGGTGGTTTGGTTAGCTAACATGCTAGTTTCGTGTTGAGCTAGACTGCCGAGGACAGGTAGATTTGAGGTTTGAACCTCACTCAGGTTAATTGGGGGTGATTTTCCCTAAATGGTTTTCAAGTTTACATTTACGCAAATGCGAGTTCACTTCCTCCAAATTCAACCTTTCCAATTCCTAACCCATCAGCGTAATTGGTACTTAAGCGTATAACCCAAAATTGGAAGTAAGACGTGGTGCTAAGTATTACAAGTATTATTACAATAACAGAAAGAAGCCTACACCGCACCATGTCAAGTTGTAGAGGTCAGACTGGATTAGGATGAAAATTATTTATTCCTTACGAACTTAGCATATTAATGTTAAATGGACATTGGTGTGGATTTTAAAGGTTTAATTATTATTTAAAGTTTCAAATCACTAACTTAACATCATTCTAACCTAACAACTTAATGTCTTCCATATAGCTTTGTGTACTGAGTGACATCACAAGCTTAGCCAATCAGATATCTTTCTCTATTTAGTGCTACCTTTTCTCCTTTATATTAGATTATAAACTAATTATTCAAATAGTTTTCACAATCACGTTCCCTTTTCACACTTACAACATGTTTGTTTTTAACACACACTTATTTACAACTAAAATTAATTTTAAATGTTTATCATAATAATATTATCCATCCTAACTTAACCTAAACTTAAATTATACTTATGGAAGGTTAGGTTTTATTAGCTTGTAATAACACATCAACTACCTAATTATAGTGATTAATTAAACACATGTTTTATAGTAGATTAGCTTTTAAACTGCCCATAGGCCTACTCTAATATTTTTTAGTTATTTATATAGAAAAAAGCTTGGCGCATAGATTGTGAGGAAATCAACATTGCATAAAAGCAAAGAAGATATGCGACTGCAAGCTAGTTAAGTAATCAGTCTAATCCAAGAAACCATTCATTGATTGCCATATTGAACCATATGGTCTATAATTAATAGTGCTGTTTTGTAATGCTATTGTTATAACATCATTTTCCATCGTAATCATCAGATGATACTCATATAAACTTATTTAAACCTAAAATTCATCGTTTGTATAACCCTCTCAACTTACTTGTATTCTCTTAATTTCTGTGCAAAAAAAAACCCAACTAAATTATAAAATGTTCAACCTAAGACTATTACACCCAAATGAGTTAGGTGATGCAACAAAATTGTAGCAGTGCTTTGAGGCAATCAATATAATATATAGTTTGATTATTACTTACTGTACTGTAAATTTATGAGAAGCTTTCCAAACAAACTGCAATGTGTTTGTCCAAACGGTCAGTTGTTTATAAAATAGTCTTTTAGTATGATTTTGGTAGGAAGAACCATATACATCAAGTAATGTTATATACACCTGTCACTTTTGTTATATAATCTTTATCAATAGATATAATTGATATAAAATAACATATTATAGTACAATTTTATCATTGTTGGCCAAAAATAAATGTTTGAATTTTCTAAACCATTCTTCCAACCAAAATCAGGGTATACCAATGTGAACGCAGATTTAAGATTAAAGCAACATAGTAGCTTTGGTTTTTACCAATGGCCCTGGAATCTTAAACCGTGTCCCAGATCTAGACAAATAAATCCCTGGGGAATTCAGTTGGTAAAGAAGTGGCAAGTTAATCCAAAATCCAAATCTTTGATTGGGCACACTTTTAAAATAAACTTTATGGTAAATAAAAAATAACTAAACTTAAATTATAATTATATACACTGCCTTACACTTGACAATTTAATATCAATTTTAGAAGCAAGAACATTTTTAAAGAATAAAACTAGATTAAATTAAGATACACTCATTAATAAGATATTAATATTTTATGTAATAACTTGTCATAATTTTGATGTATTGTTGGTAGGCAGTTTGACTATGAAAATTTCCTGTGTACCTTACTACTGCCACACAATTGCCGCACATCAGCATTCGCTATCAGAGCATTCAACATCGAAGTGGCACGAGTACAGGACCAAATTAGTGATCCCCGGATTGGTCAAATGAGGTTTAAGTTCTGGGAAGACGTTATCGAGAGTATATTCCAGAATAAGGCTCATAAACATCCAGTTGCACTTGAATTGCATCGGGTAAAGTTCTGATTTTCATTTCATGTGGATTGAATTCCAAAGTTTATTGTTTTAATGGTCTATTAAAGCCATATTAAGCTATAAAAATAATAAAACTATATTTATTTACAACTAATTTGGTGACCGCATGGTCTAAGGTGTCACTCTCGCAATAGACTGGACTGTTGATAATGGAGGAATCGGGGTTCGAATCCTGGTTGGCGTACTGAGGGTGACTTTTCCTAAATGGTTTACAACTTTGCCTCCACACAAATGTGGTTATACTTTCTCTAAATTCAACCTTCCTTATCCCTTACTCATTAGTGTAATAAGTACATATTTAGTATAACATGAAAAGGTAAAAAAAAAAGCTATTATTTCATATCAAAAGGTTCCTAAACAAGTTTACTCTCTACAGGCTTCAAAAAAACATAAACTTTCTAAACACTACTTGAAGAGACTAATAACTGCACGGTCTAATCAGCTGAACATATCTGGTTTTCCTGATTTGGAAGCCATGGAGGTGTATTCAGAAGGATCAGTGTCTTCAGTCTATTATCTGTTGCTAGAAGCTGCAGGTAATTTGTTCAAAAATAGCCTACTTGATTAAAATCAAAACACTTATATTTAAAGCTAGCATCTAGTTGTAATGTACATGAATAATTGCAATCCTTTGACCTTTTATAATAGTGGCAGGCCAAAACACTTGCTATTATAACTAGACTATTATGCAAGAAATAAAATTGAAGCTATATGATGATTTCATCCATAACTAAAACATTAGTGAGATTAGTTCTCATTGTTACAATTGTAAGTAATAATGATGAAATGGCAATTTTAATAGATGATCATAATGATTAATGCAACCATTTTTATTCAGCATTATTAAGTTCTAAATATCCACTCCGGTGGCCCCATGGAATTGGGCGTTTGACATGAATTTTACTCGGTCATTGTTTACTCTTTGCACGAATGCAGGAACACTTCCTCAAACACTGCCTTTCTCTTACTCCTTGGATTAAGCCGTAAATATTCTTAATGTTCAATTTATAGATTAACAAAACATCTGACTGAGTTCACCCTAAACTTTTTTTTTATTGTAGGAGTAGAAAATGTTCATGCTGATCATGCAGCCAGTCACCTAGGAAAGGCCCAAGGAATTTCAAACATACTTCGCTCTGTTTTTCATAACACACAACACAGAGTGGTAGCCTTACCTCAAGATGTGCTGCTCAAACACTCCGTGTCCCACGAGACCGTACTACGGGCCGAGTGTAATAAGGCTTTGATTGAGGTTTTCTTTGATATTGCCAGCAGAGCTAAACAACATCTGGCAAAGGTGCTCTTTATTAATTATTTCTAAACTGATTTAAATTCGATGAACGATGTTTTTGGCTTACTATAAAATAGTCTATTTAAAGTAGTTTCTTTTAAAATATTAGATTTGAGTTAGTAAGCAAATATTTGGATTAGATTTGAAATAGAATATTTTGGATTCGCACGTGCTTCAATATTTAAACATGTTTGTTCCATTTCCAGGCTAGATCTTTGAGTAAACAGGTTCCTAAACCAGCCCACATACTGTTTCTTCCTGCCACAGCTGTAGACTCGTACCTAGAGAGGCTCAGAAGAACACACTTCAACGCCTTCGACCCTAGTTTACAACAAAGGAATACTCTTTTGCCTCTATTCTTGTATTGGAACAAATTTATTTTAAAGTACTAGAAAAGCTGTAATAACTAGTTTAAATTAAACTAAAATAGTTGCAAACATATGATACACTGAAGATTTATATACATCCTAACCTACAATAAATGTTTTCCTTTAAGAAAATTCAAACGTGTGTTTAATGACATGTTTCTGTGGTGGAAAACATGCTGTGGCTAAGTGTAAAAGGATCTGCATTTGTAGGTGTAAAATAAAATTTAACAACATGAAACATCTAGTGTGCATTGGAAATTAATCCCTTACATGTGATAGTTGAAAGTGACGGCAAAAAGAGTATAACGCATATTTTCAGTGTCTGGGTCGATGAAATAAAAATGATCTAAAAAGTTAATATTGTGATGTCATTTCACATACATATTTAGTTTATTTTCTACACTTTTTTATTTTTGCTAGCGTAATTTAACAGCTTTCACTAATGTACTTTAAACTAAGGCTCTTGGGTTAGATTCCTGCCACGGCCAAAAAATTTGTAATTGGTGAAATGTGGGTTTCTCCTCTAACAATGATGAATTAGCAGCTGGGTGCTTGATGATATGTGTGTTCTAGGTTTAAGTTAGTTTATAAGTCATGTGCTGATATAATCGATCCAGAAAGTGCATGTTAAATACCCCCCTACTCCCCACCAAAATTATTGTACTGGGCTTTGAATATCTCCAATTGACCAAACATACTAAATGTTATGTGTTAACATTATAAACTCTATTTTTCAACTTTATTAAGTAGAAATTGCTCACCAACATTATATAAATCTCACAATTAAATGTATTAGAAGAAAATATTTAAGATGTTTATCTGATTTGTGCACAAAACTTACTCATCAGCAATTATGAATGACTTATACACTTAACTAATTGGAGCGCTCCAGTGTGCTCGCATGTTCATTCGACTCGTGCGGCAAAATGCACCTTTATATATTATAAAGAAGGTACGGCCTAAAAACAAATAAAAAGAATTGTTTATTGAAATAAAAGATATATTAGGTATAAAAGCTTTGGAATTGAAGTTTTTTTAACACACTTCACAGTACATTTATATATTAAGGCGAAGCCTTCCAAATTTTCTTATTTCAATTACAAATTAACATAAATAACTTTACTCTGTTTGTAAAGTGATGCACTTGGCCCACTGTTCTTAAATATGAATAATTTAAAACCTTTCTCATTAACCTTGATCAGATAATTTATTAACTTTTATGCATTACAGGTAGATTTGATTTAATTGAATAATAATCACATATTTGTACAAAAGGATTTATTAATTTTGTTATTTACACCATTATTTTTAGGAGGATTATTTGTATTGAAGTGTATTTATTTTATTTAGTTGTGCAAAATTGAATGATGATTTTATTTTAAGCTGATTAATTAACAAGAATCTAATTAGGAACTGCTGACTCCAAGCAAGGCAATAAGAAAGAAATTCAACACAATTTATTTTTTATTCTACCTGGCACAATTCCAGGATTGGCGAGCAAGGCAACACAATTGATTTTTTATTCTACCTTGCACAATTTCAAGATTGGCGTTTAACATCAACAATCTTAACACCATTTATACTATCTTCTATAATTATATTTTAATAGCTATTATTACCAGATAATTAATTATATTTTAATTTTGTTCTCAATCACTCTAAACAACATATTTACTCTGCATGGGTGTAAGGAAACTTGAGTCCCTAGAAAGGAATACTTACAAACATTGATAATGCAAGTGAATATTATCACATTTACAGTCAGAAATGAAGGTTTGTAAAATATAACTTAAATTTGAATGATGGTATGAGCTACTCAACAATTTTGTACTATTTGAAGTTTTTCCAAAAATAATTAATTCCCTTTTTTTTACATACAAGCAATAGCACTGTGCTGGAGTATATTTAATTCAAGAGAACTTGTTTAGACAATTTAAATTAGTGAAAAGGGATAGACTTTTGGATTATTTGGTGATGGTACCTTAGCACCTAGATTCTCCTGTTTATGGAAGAAGCTCTATCTACCAACTATCTAGTCCAGTGTGGTCCAACGCAAGTCTTGCAACTTTTTTTTTTCTGATCCCCCAATCTCAAGAGGGTTTCAAATAAATAATAGAACAAGCTGTAATCCTGATCTGCATTTAAAGACTTAACAGTACTAAAATAAGCTAAGTCCTTTCATTAATTAAATTGGTTATCATCATAATACTACTATATAGTACTTGTAAACTAATTCTAAGTATTTTAAAATCAATCTAATGTGTTTCTTGTGAATATAATTTAAAAAAAATTCAGTCTTACTGCAGCCTGCTATGTTCGCTGTACTATGCATATTGGTTCCTTCAGTCTTACTGCAGCCTGCTATGTTCGCTGTACTATGCATATTGGTTCCTAAGTCATAAACACTTAAACCTCACTGATATAGCCAATGAAATAATCTTATCTGTCCAAATTTTAGTCACATTCCATGCCCCTTACAAATCCACCCAAGCTTGTGTAGATTGTGGAGTTCCTCCAGGTTTTCTGTGGCGTGATACGAACACTGACAAGCATACGCATTCCAACCTTCAGACTGCACCAAACAAGATTTTACTTTATCAAAATCTGGCATATTACTTCTTAAAAATATGTAGTTTGTGCTGGTAGTCCACTTAAAATGAACAAATGTAGAAACACCATAATCACACGAAGTGCAATGCAGGTTGTTGCAAACCCTACACATACAAATATATAATAATTTGATCAATAAATGTGTGGCGGCATTAGAAAACATTAATTAGTCTGTACAAATTTTTATTTGGTCCCTTTAATTGTGGGTTAAAACAATCACAAAATAAAGAGTTTTCTTGAATGAAAATTTGCTATAGGTTACTTAATTATGTTGCTTTCTTTATTAATATTTATTAAGTTAAGCACTTTATCTACAATGAAAATATATAGGCCTATATACATCACTAACTCCATTGTCAAAGGTAGAGAAATAAATGTGTTTTGTTGGTTTCAAAATATTTTTCATAGTTATTTTGGAATAAACAAACAGAGAGCTTCCAAATTTATCTTAAGGGGTAGAGACCTTACTTTAAGTGTAGTCCAATTTTTATAGGCAGAACCTTATCTAGTAACTATAAAAGTTACTAGATGTACTTACTTTAATGTATTCCTATGTCAAAGGCATGTGATCTTCAACCGTTCCTTTTGATATAAAGAATCAAAACCTATGAAATAATACTAATAATACAGTGAAATCTCTTAAGAGTGGACACCTTCTGAGATCAAAATGTGTTATTATGAGAAAAGGATATTTTTTTCAACCATACTTCTTGAAAACAGTTTAATCTAATCATTGTTCATGTGCGTACGAGCACAAACAACAGCTGGAACAATCCTCTCCCTGATTGCACGTAAGAGGTGGGAGGTACGACATGAAAGTACAGTAGCTAATACTGCATAGGCTATTTTAGAAACTTTCCCTAGAAGGGTAGGTGGGACCACTCACATTTCACAATGGCATTCCTGACGTCAAATTCTATAAATGAACTCTTGTTTTCAATTTAATGTCAGATGTTCAGAGCTTTGTATGTATAAATATGTCTCTAGATAGAAGAGACTTTCTGTTATTGAGAAAGTCCGTTATTGGGAAGTTGTTTCATTGTAAGAGCCCATGTTATTTCAATGGGTAAATTTAAACTTTTCGTTGTAAAGAAGAATCCGTCATTCAGGTGTGTCCATTTAGGGAGATTTCACTGTAAAATGTGGTAAAATGATATTTAATGTGTAGCGCCAAAAAGGTTTGTATTTTATAAAAGTTTCTTCCTACCAGAATACTTCTATAGGTGTATCATACCTTGGACTAGACAAAGTGGAGTGACCAGCACCATAACCTGCACCTCCCAGGTACACCGGAAAACATTTAAAGCCACCAGAGGTTCCTGGGTGTCCTAGGGTTACAGCCCTAGAGTTCAAAAGACTACTTTTTTCTTCATCCACATCTTTCAAAATATCATCAAGGTCACATGTTTCCAACCTGCATCAAATTGGCCTGTAATCTACTAAACTTAAGTGAAATACAGCAACATACGTATGTTTTTAAGCCGAGATCAACACTCAAAGTACTGTACATAACTCTGAAGGAATTTTAATCAAATGGAAGCAGAATAACATATTTTTTGTCAAGGTAGTTATAATTCTTAAAATTAGGCTTTATAATTATTTAAATAATACATTAGGAGACAAATATATTGCACAGCTCTATAAAATTAGCAAAAATCTATTTCAGATTTTGAGTCCAAACTAAGAACCTTAAGCAGCATGAATAAGTAACTTGTTTTAATGTATTAAAGAACCGTAACTTGTTTTTAAAGTTTCAAATTAATGTGTATAAGTAATTTGTTGACCAATTTTAACTAATGTAAGTTATACTAGGAAAAAGACATAAGGAGACAATAACAGAAAGTATGCAAGTAAAAGGAGAAGAATGGAAGTGATTAAAGAAGGGAAAATGATGATCAATAAAAGACAATAGAGGCATTTAACTAAACAACCCAGTCACAAGCTGGAAAGAGTAGGTGGTGATAGTAGTTATACCTACTTAATTTGTAACACTGGTATGTAAATATAATAGGTACAGTAGACCCGTGGCTTCTTTGGTGCTGACCGACAGCTGATAAACACATGTTTTTGCAGATCATCTGGTTCGGCGTAAGGATACGTAATTTGGTCTGGTAACTTTTTAAAGCTGTCAGTCAGCACCAAAGAAGCCATGTGGCTACTGTAGTAATCATGTTAATGCTAAGAAAAATTATTTCAAATTTTTTTTAAAGGTTGCATGATGTAACATTTAAATAATTATGAAGTGCACCAAACATTGTAAACTTTTTCTTACCTGAAAGAAGCCTGTGTTAATAGGGAAGAGTATGAATGATTCTCAACAATAGTATTCTGCTTACAAACACTATTGGGTCTACTGCATGGACCTTTAATGAATTTTGTTTCCACTTCCTCCAAGAGGTCGTCTATATCTTCTTCCATAATACGTCTTAACCAAATATAAATAAGGTCAAAGAAATAATAAACTGCATCTAAGTGAATACTCAACAATGTTTTAGTGTTAGGTCTTGTAGATTCAAAATTTAACTTTTAAAAACAAACCCTAATTTTTAATAATTCATTGACATTACTAAGCTAATAGCATAAATAATATTTAATTAATGTTGAATAAAATATAATTTTATATAATTAATTTTTCAACAATGACTTATCAACCTGCTTCGGTGGCCTCATGGTCTAAGGCATCACTTTCATATTAGACTAGACTGTCGATGACAGGGAGATCGGGGTTCGAATCCAGGTTGGGTGTATTGAGGGTTATTTTCCTAAATGTTTTTCCACTCGTCCTCCACACATATGCGGGTTCTACCTTTCTCGTCCCTAACTCATTGGTGTAATTAGTACAAAGGTGTATAACCTGGATAGGTAGTAAGACGAGGTGCTAAAAATAACTTATCATGTTAGGCCTCATTGTGGTACACGCAAGTGAACTTTCCACTATGACCAACACGGGACATAGTACCATGAGATGTAATTTGTTTATGGCCTTTCCTACAATCCAGAGAATTGCAATCATGTGGGTGCGGCTATTAAGCAGGACCACGAAGGCGTCAGAGAACATACTTTCACCTTTGGTTCGAGGAACTATTTTTTATTTACTGTAGGGGCTACCAATGGGCTGTGAAGAGCATGAGAATTTCCAGCTGGATAGCAGTGAACCTATGGACCGCGGTAAAAAAAATTTTTATAACCAAAACACATTAAAAAAAGTTAACTATTTTTCCATGAATGTGGGCTTTGTTACATGTTGATTCTGGCCATTTTAAGTTAGTCTGGTCCTAAGAGCCTGAGGACACCAATAATATTTAGGGGGTATGAAAGTGATGTAGGTGGTTATTAAGCCAGATGAAGAGATATTTGATGATCGCAACTTCATACTGAGTTTGAACAAATTGGTGGTGAGAATGAATGTCCATTATCAGATGACGGAAAGAAACTTATCAAGTAGTATATGAGATGCCAATTAGAAAACCCAGAACTTCTGATAAAGCTGATATCTTGGCAATTTTGGGACAAGAACCCCACCCACAGTTTCCGTCAGTAACAAGTGCCCTTGGAAGTTCAAGAAAAAGCAAATGCTAAGAGAAATGTCAATCAAATTCAGAAAACAAGACCTACCACACCTGCCCGCTGTGCCAAAAGTATATTTGCAGGCATTATGGGAAGCTCACATATTAAGAGTGTCTTGAAAATGCTTAGAGGAGCTCCTTAATCAGAAAGGAAGACAGTCAACTACCAAAGAGTATTATTTTCATGTTTTGAAACTCAAAAAAGAACTTAGCCTACTATTTTGTATTATTGTAGGTTATGTTACCAATAGCATTTTATTGTTAATCTGATTCTTAAATAATACACAATAGGCTACTCTTTTATATTCATTAGAATAAAAATGTTTTATATTGATCACTTTCTATGAGTATTTTGTAAGTCAAATAACTTTTCTCTAAAGGGTTAAAATATTAACAAATTCTATATTTTAATCTCTAACATGTTTTAAAACTGGGTTTTGTTTTTTCATAATTCCACCAAGATATTTTGTAATATGTATTTGTTTAAAAAATCAATTGTAAGTATTTTTAAAATTAATAAAATAATGTTTAGTGAGCAAAACATTTGAAAGTAAAGATAAATACTTGATTAAAATACACAACAAAATAGAAGGTCATAGCGACCCCATACAACCACATTAAGTTGTAATATGGGCTCAGTTTTAGGGCCATTGCTTTTTTTTCTATGTGTGTACAATATCACTTCTTCAATGTCATACTATGAATATCACATGTATGCAGATGACCTTCAAATATATATTTCCACTATCGTTCTTTAATAAATACAGCCATACAACGACTATATAGTGACCTAGCTGCAATAAATGTTTGGCCTTAAAAAATGGACTTAAATTGAACCCTGATGAAACTCAAGCCATTCTTATAAGAACAAGCAGACTACTACTGAATGTGGACCATTCCCTGGTAAATAACACATGTTTAGGAGTAACCACAGCACAACTGACAACAATGACTAAAAATCTTGGTGTGATTATTGATAAAAATCTTAATTGGACAGATCAGGTAACTTTGATTTGCGAGAAAGTGTATGCCTGCTTACATTCACCGAGAAGACTAAAGAATTTTCTCACAGAAAATGTACGAATTATCTTTTTCTATGGCTTAATAATGCCACACTTTGACTACTGTGACATAGTATACAATGACTTAAGAGACGATCTAGCAGAACAACTACAAAACACATGTGTTCGATACATAATTTAACTTAAAACGTGCGTATAACCCGAACGGGTAGTAAGACGCGGTGCTAATAATAATAACTTAAAACGACATGACCATATTTCTAAGAAGCCTATTTTAATAAACTGGGTTGGTTAAGAATAAATGAAGGGTGAAGGCTACACTTATTAGTATTGCTTCACAAAATATTATCAACATCTCAGCCTCAATCCCTCTCCTCACGGTTCCTATTCCAGAAAGATAAACACAGCCGAGCTACTAGATCAGAACCCACTCTACAGATGTATATTACCATACATAGATCTCAAACATACGCTCGGTCTTTCACTGTCCTGTCATCACAGTCTTGGAACAAACTAGATAACTCTACTCGTCATCTAACATCTAGACTTGGAACAAACTAGATAACTCTAACATCTAGACTCCCCTTCAAGTGCGTGGTTAAACAATTTATCTTGTATAATAAGCTAAACTGAGCTCTTGAAACTATATACTTGAGCTTTAAATGAGTGTGAAATTTTTTTTTCTACTTATTTGAATATTCCTTTATTAAAATGTATTTCAATAAATGTAATAGTGTATGTTGTATTCAACACTGGTTAAGTGGCAGAGAAGGCTAACGCCTTAACTCCGCCAGATAAATAAAGGCTATTATTATTATGAGCATGACTGCTCCCGAGAACTAGTAAAAAAAATGTTTTTTTCACCTTTCCTAAAAAAGAAATTGTAAGCTCTTGACCCTTGTGATGTTCAGTGACAATTTTATTTTATTTGTTAGTAATCAAACTTTTATTAAATGCTTTGAAAAATATAGTTTATTATTGGCCTATGAAAGTTCTTCATTAATGCTTTGAGGGAGTACAATGTGATACATATATTAATTTACTTATAAAATGTAGCTCCACAATTAATATAAAAGAACCATATACAGTAACTATGGTAAGTTATTTAACTAGATATATCCGCTTCAGTAACCACTCAACATTACAGCTCAATTTTCATAAGAAGAAACTTCTGTAGCTAGAAAAGTTACTAGATCTAATTTCACGTATTCATGAGTCAAATGATGTCATCTTGGGCTGTCAATTTTTGATATAATTGTTATCATCAATACCTATAAAATAACACCAATAATAAAGTTTGAACATCAATTCTTTGCCATCGATTAATCGATTTTTAGGATCGATTCAAAGGCCTCGGTCTGATTCATGTATCGATTCTTTTTCTAGTGATTTTTAAAAGATCGAAATAAATCAAAACTTCGAATCAATTCAGATGAAAATTAGTTTTGTTGGTCTTAGGAAATGTTTTTGTAGATTATTAGTACTAGGAAAATTTCGAAAGCAAGTCTTTCAATCTTGGTCTCCTAATTAATTATTATTTGTCTTTAGTTAGTAAAGTGAAGAGTATAATCCACTGAAGTACTCTTTTCACGTCTAGGTTCTGTAAATAATCACATCATTTTTTTATTTTGTAATATTATTTATAGTGACGTGTTAACCAAAAAGTCAATGGTTTGAAAATATTTAGTAAAAACCACATTTGCCCCATGGAGTTTTGGTAGTTAGAGCATGCTTACACCTACAATCTACACTTCCACCAAGCTAGTGATTCCCAAGTTTTGAGACACACCTTCCCACAAAAAGTTGTGAGGTTTCATCAAGACGAATGCCAACAAGTGTGTTTAGTTTTAGTACAATCCCTTGTTCTCGACCAATTAATTTAAATAAATAAGTTGTACTGATTTCACAGTTTATGAAAGATTAATTCGCTGTGACTGAGGAAATAAAATAAGGGCGTCCCTGTCTGGAATCTAGTAGTTAAAAGTTCAGGTTTGTCTCTAATATATAGCCTGAGTTTCTTAAGAATCTTCTGGAAGCTCCTGGATCCCCAATATCCCTTTTGATTTGGAGGGGGAAAAAAACCTTTAAAAAAATACAGAATTTTATTAACTGCCTCATTCACCTTACATAAAAATGGTTTTCCACCAGCACTGGTTATTCTCTTCGAGTAAAACGTTTAAAGTGCTCCTCAATGGGATAAATCATATAGTAAGCCTAACTACACACAAGTGCCCCTAAATTTACAAATTATAAGACAGAACAGAAACAAAGTGTACATTGTATGTAAGGCCACACACATTATTTAAATCACTGCCCTTTGTGGTTACCACAAAATTAATATAATTATCTTCCAGAGGCATTTAATAAATCATACATTTTATGCTGCCTAAACTTCCCGCGCACCCCTCCACGCCATCCACGACCAACCATTAATTCATTTTTGCTGCCCCCACCCCTTTCTAATGAAACATTTTGACCCTCCCATTCTGTGTAAATTTCTAGGTGCACCGCTTTTGCTTAGTGTAGTCAGATAGAGCAAACTTTATTTTCATGAATCTTTAAATAGATCTTTGGAAGATCGATTCAATGCACTCGATCTTTTACATGAATCAATACTAAGCCTTGTGATCTAGATTGATCCAGAAAATCGATTCAAAGCCCTTGAATCGAAAACCCCTAAGTTATATTATATGATTGGTCGCAAAAGATTTTTTCTACTATTTTTAATGTTCTTAAAAGACTTTTAAAAATAAGTCAAGGACCATGATAATAATGAATATTGTGGCCTTTAATAAATAATGTAGATTTAAAATACATTTTGTTATTGTCAATTAACTCGGCTATTCTCTGCAAATTATTTCTGAACGGTATTACAGTTGAAAGGGTTTTTATTTAATCTCACAGGAACTACATCAGAGAATTGACTAAAATACTCTCTAATCACAGCATATATTAGAAAATTACAAATAATGAAAAATAGCAGCACCATAACTATACCAAATATTTAACTATAAACTTTAGTTTAATCTACATATTAAAGATACAAATGGAAAACATAGTTTTTTTAGACTTTAATGAATATCGGAGTAACTTTTTGGGGTAGTGGGGGGACTATAATAAATCACCATAACTTGATATTATTTAAAATATATCTGGTCATATAATCATAATAATTCAATAATAGAAAAGTATTATAAAATATACAATCCTAAAAATAACTATTCCTAACCTAACATAGATTTTGTTAGCATTTTGAAGATTCAGTTAAAGGCTAATTTGAATGGATTAACTTGTAGTTATAACATTACAAATGAAATAAAACTGTTAAGTATAGGCTAACACATTTTCTAGCGTTTATTTTGTTTTGTAAAAGATTATAAGCTTACATTTGGTTTTATCATGGCATATTATATGAAGCTTAACTAACAGACGTCTGTCTGCCCCACAACCATTATTATCTATGATTTAACATAATTTGAATTTCAATAATGAATTTCAATTAATTCTGGGGCATGACTTCATTTAAATAAGCCTAATCCCTTATAAGAAAGTTGATGTGAATAATATCTAGTACTAAACTCTAGAAATATCTTCTTAAAACTCATGTTTGATTATTATTTTGCTAATTATCTGTTGCGATATCGTACGTTTAATATCAACTGAATCATATAAGAGTTTAAAAATTTTGAATACACAGAGCCTCGTGTATTTTCACAAACGCCATCAATATAAACATGGTGCCTTTATATTTAAATTATAGTGTATTTCAGTAATCCCACCGTCTTTGGTGGCCGTATGGTCTAAGGTGCTACTATCGCATGAGACTAGACTTCCGATGGCGGGGAGATTGAGGTTAGAATCTCGGTTAAGTGTACTAAGGGTGGTTTTTCTTAAATGGTTTTCTACTCTACCTCCACTTAAATGTGGGTGAACTATCTCAAAATACAACCTTTATAATCCCTAAAACCATCAGAATAATTATTACATAGAGCTATAACACGAACGAGTAGTAAGACGTGGAGCTGGAAAAAAAAAAGGTCAATTCCTGTTTCTCTTAGGCCTATATTACACTAGAACTCCACAGTAGGTTTGATGGCATTTGTGGTGTCTGCCACGCTTACCTCACTCTGTGTTTTCTTAAGGGAATGTTGATATTAGTACAGTGTCTCGTCACCCATACTGGCATTTCTGCCTGACTGGCAGCGATGTCAGGTGTGTAGTGCATCATTGATTTCTTTGTAATCGGCGTTGCTACCAGCAGAGCAGCCGTAGCATATTAGTTTGACATATGCCTTATAGGCTGTGGTTATACTGCTAGCAAATTTACACAAACTCAACTTTGCGCGAATACGCTCGTATACGTGCGAATATGGCTCTGGCTATGGTGGAAGCGTAGTCGCGCGCAAATTATCGGGAATAGCCCTTTGTTTTAAGTAAATGGATCCCGCCTTAGAATCATATTTTCTAGAAAACAATAATTTAGAATTCTTCTGTTCAGAGAATACCACTAGAGAATATCTTCCCAACGCAATTTAAGTGAATACTATGTATTACATGAAGAGCTATCTAGTCAATCCGCCAAATTTTACGAATACTACCGAATGTCTAATAGTAAATATAATTATATACTAAGTGCAATTGATAGAAAAAAATAGATAAACATTGTAATTTCTGGGAATGTATTTCACCATCTGAAAAATAATTGTCATTTACATTAAGGTAAGCTAATTGCACAATCAATTAGTGCATGCTTAAAGCATTTTATGAAAGTGTTTTGTTCAAGAGAAACTCCTAAAGTAAGTAACTAGAGATTGGACGTCTTCATTGGTTTCTTGTAGACGGTGTTTCATTCATTTCACTTGTATATGTGAATCCTTGTGACGGTGTTGATGACTGCACTGACATTATAGGGGAAGATGGATAAACTTTGTGCATTGGCATCATGGGTGGAGACACTGCTTGCTCTTCAGTAAAGGCTTGCTGCAGTTTCATTTGGACCATGAGCTTCCGGACAGTCCTAACATTTTTCAAGTGTGGCAGCAAACACATTAAAAAATGATAGTCAGAATCTGCAATGTTTTTAGGAGGGGCTTGAATGACCTTTGCTGAGAGAAACTCAATTTTTCTGTTTCGAGTTCTAGTACCTTTTGTATACCTGATTGACGCTTCTCCTGTAGTACTGCTTTTGAAAGTTTCTTATTTTCATTTACAAATGTTTCTTTTGAGACGTTTTTGGAACGAGGGTCCATTTCAGCCAAAGAGCTTTCGTCCTTATTCGAATTGTTTTCGAAATAATCCCCTTCTTAAAAAAAAAGAATGGTATTTATCTGAAGTGCAATTTTTTTGTGATATGAGATTTTCAAGTGAAAGTGTGGGAATATCTCCTGATTATTCTCTTGGTGACATTTGGTCAGTCAAGAAGGTTAAGAAGCGTATAACCCGAACGTTTAGTAAGACGTGGTGCTAAATAATAATAAGGTTAAGTTGTTGAAATACGGCCAAAACGAGCCAGATTTTTTTGCCACCAGCAGCACTGTAACCTTTTTTGCTCGAATTTTCAGCAATTCACCACGATATGTGTCTCGTAATCCTTTCCGCTTTCCTTTTAAGGCCTCACCTGAAATAAAAATATATACATACATATGTTTGTTGTTGTATATGCATGTGTTTGGTGGGTGGAAGGGGTGTTATAAAGTAGGGGAGGGGACGAAGGTGTTAAAATTTTGAATACGTGTGTGAGAGTATAATAAAGTAGAATTCTATTGGTTTGAAGTATATTATTTGTGTGTGTGTTTTTTTTTAAAGTAAAACTCTACATTTATGCTACCTATTTATTATTTGGTATTTTTTGCAGGTATTTATCAACTGGTCTAGGTTTCTGGTCCCTAGCTTTTCATTTAGAATGTCACACTGTAGAGTAAGAAAAAATATTTACGAAACACGTCAAGCTATATGGACCTCATTGCAATATTAACATTTACCTTTTCCCACGGAGGAGATTATAACCATAGCTGCAAAGGAGTTGTTTTTTTGTTGTTGTAAAATGAGACTTCCCAAATTCTGTAGGCTGCATAGATGGAAAGCATATTTGCATCAAATGCCCAGTTGGATCAGGTACAGTATTTTTTATATCAAAGTTCTACTCTATAGCGTTGCAAGAGGTAGCTGATGCAAATAATTGTAGATTTTTATGTGTTGACATCCGTGGTTATGGAAACCAGAGTGATGGTGGAACATTTATGGCATCTTCGCTCTATCATCAATTGGAAAATAGATCATTGAAATTACCAGAAAGAAGAGAATTGTTTAATTCCAACATTCCAAATACCTAATGTACTACTTGGTAACCAAGCATACCCTTTGCAAACATATTTGATGAAACCTTACTCAAGAAAAATCTTTCACGAGAGGAATGAATGTATACTTACAGACATTTACGAGGTCACAGTGTTGTGGTATGCGCTTTTGGGATATTGACTTCAAAATGGAGAATTCTCAAACAAGTCCATTGAAGCTCATCCTGATAAAGCTGATTTATTGTAACATTTATTTGCTTGCTTCACAATATCGTTGTTGATCGAGAAGGCATCTCCACATTAACTATGTTGAAGGTTCAATGTTCACCTTTTGAAGGTACCAGAGATGTTGGATAGTCACGTGCAAACAACAGATGTACTAACACTTCTTATGAAATAAGAAAAGTTTTCAAATTCCTCTTTAACAATAATATTGGAGCTATCCAAAATTCAAAAAAACCATTACCGATAGTAAGAACAGAAAAAAAAGTTTTTTAAATTAAAAAATAATATTACAATAAAGGTGTTTTGCACATACTCACTTGATGAATTTAATTCTTCTGCGACTTCAATCCACAATTTCTTAGACTTGACACGATTAAGGTCGCTTTTGCTTCTCTGACCCCACAGAGCCCTTCTCACAAGAACCAAACCAATAAGTGTATTAAACTCCATATTTGTATTCTTTATCACTTTAATTACTATTCAAAAATCTTTGAAATAAATGTCGTTAGCGCTAATGAAATAAACTTATTAGAACTTATAGAGATTCACGCGTACTCGCGCGACTAATTCGCTTGTAGTATAACCGTCACTTTTGCGCAACACATGTTTGTTTCCTTCTGATGAATACGCTTCTACTGTAACCACAGCCTTAGGGAAGCGTAGGACATCCAATAAAGACCACCTTTGATTGCTACCCTAAGATTTTTATTAGATCAACATACTCTACAGGTTTTTAATTATAATCACAAAATATATTTAATTTAGGATATGTTTGTTAAGTTTTGTAATATAAAATATATATATATGTTTTGTAATATAATATATATATTCAACAAGTAGCTACTGACAATAATAGATGTCACTACAATCAAGGCTTATTTTATCTAGCCCCAAAACTAAACAATATTTTTAGTAATGATCATTGATCGTTATTCGTTAGTTTAGTTTGTTTTATGGTCCTTTGTTAAATAATAATTGTTGCTGTGTATAATGTTAGAATATATTATTTATTGAAATTGTAGATGATAGTAAATTCTTACTATTTATTTATCTTCACGTTTATTTTAACACTAATAAAGTTAGACAAGTATGGCTGTGCGACGAGCTTCTCATTCTGGCAGCTGGTATTCAGATTCAGGTATTATACATTGTGTAGACATTGATCAGCTGATTTTTGCTACAAGTCAATTCATTCTTCATTGTCTATTTACACTATTTCAGGTGGAATAAGGTCGACGACTCGTCGCGCTATCGATGTGTTTAGTACTAATTGATTAGAAATAAGCTTTAACATTTGAACTATTAGTGCTATTCATTGTCAACTTTACCAATAAAATAAAATTATTTTTTTAATTTCCAGCTTTCTCATCCACTTTAATTATTTTGATCAATTTATTTAACTGATGGTCTAGGGCTAGCTATGCTCAATATATTATTCGTAAGTTATTCATTAATAAATACACTCTTAGAAACTCCTAATTTCTTTAGCAGATTTGAGTAATACCCAGTTCATCATCAACTGAACATTCACTTAAGGTCACTTAAAACTAGTGTGTGATCAATATTCACAGAACTTAACTGGGTCAAACACTTACAATGAATTTGGACAATTGTTCACCAAAATTAAATCAAATCATTTAGGGCTGATTAGGCTGCAAGTATTTGCAATATCAGCTTTACTGTCCAAAATAAAGGTTAACTAGAGGTTATAGTTCGCGAAATGTAGGGGGGGGGTATATATATATGTTTTGTAATATAATATATATATTCAACAAGTAGCTACTGACAATAATAGATGTCACTACAATCAAGGCTTATTTTATCTAGCCCCAAAACTAAACAATATTTTTAGTAATGATCATTGATCGTTATTCGTTAGTTTAGTTTGTTTTATGGTCCTTTGTTAAATAATAATTGTTGCTGTGTATAATGTTAGAATATATTATTTATTGAAATTGTAGATGATAGTAAATTCTTACTATTTATTTATCTTCACGTTTATTTTAACACTAATAAAGTTAGACAAGTATGGCTGTGCGACGAGCTTCTCATTCTGGCAGCTGGTATTCAGATTCAGGTATTATACATTGTGTAGACATTGATCAGCTGATTTTTGCTACAAGTCAATTCATTCTTCATTGTCTATTTACACTATTTCAGGTGGAATAAGGTCGACGACTCGTCGCGCTATCGATGTGTTTAGTACTAATTGATTAGAAATAAGCTTTAACATTTGAACTATTAGTGCTATTCATTGTCAACTTTACCAATAAAATAAAATTATTTTTTTAATTTCCAGCTTTCTCATCCACTTTAATTATTTTGATCAATTTATTTAACTGATGGTCTAGGGCTAGCTATGCTCAATATATTATTCGTAAGTTATTCATTAATAAATACACTCTTAGAAACTCCTAATTTCTTTAGCAGATTTGAGTAATACCCAGTTCATCATCAACTGAACATTCACTTAAGGTCACTTAAAACTAGTGTGTGATCAATATTCACAGAACTTAACTGGGTCAAACACTTACAATGAATTTGGACAATTGTTCACCAAAATTAAATCAAATCATTTAGGGCTGATTAGGCTGCAAGTATTTGCAATATCAGCTTTACTGTCCAAAATAAAGGTTAACTAGAGGTTATAGTTCGCGAAATGTAGGGGGGGGGGGATGTAGTGGTAGGACTACTGAAGAATTTGTCTGCATAATCTTACCATAAACAAATGAAGTACATACTAAATAGCCCTGGTGATGTCACTCACTTCACTTAACTTGAAAGTTCTCCCTGGATAACTCTTTAAGTGAACTGTATTGTGATGGCTTCCATTTAAAAACATGAGAATTACCTTTATGTCATGCCAGACATGAAAGTTGAGTGGACATTAAGTTGATCATGATCACGGCATAAAAGGCCTCCCCAAACAATTTCGGGATTGTTGGCTGTTTCAATCCCACGTGATTAAACTGTAAAAGTAATCACAAGAGTGTGTTGGACAATCACATCAAAATTATCCTGAATCAGTATCATCATCATCATCATCATTATGATTAACTGAATAACTAACCATCTTGAGCGTTATTTTCAGCATTTAATCTTTTCGAGCAAAACAACTGTAATTTCAAGTAAACAGAAAATCTTCAAGGCCATGCCGACTGGAGTATGGACAATGGACATTAAAATGCTGGGGCAGTAAAATGCTTCTTAAGTTTCTTAATTACAACTTAAAATTATGAATAGATTGTCAATTTTCCTATTTTTACTATTAAGTAGTCCTACTTGAAACACAATTTTAAGTTAAATACACCAAGGTACATATTTTTCCAAGGAGATGTGTCAAATCAACTTTGAATATTAGCTTTTGAAGTCCAATCTATTTTTTTTTTCAGCCAAAGAATTGAATAAACAGTTGGGCACTTGGCTTAACAATGCTGATCTAAGCCATGGACCTGCACGTGCCATTATTGCTCCGTGAGTAGTTTTTGCTTTAATTTGAATTATTTTAACTTAAAAAATTTAATAGTGTAATTAATTAACTACAGAAGCCTAAATTTATTCTAAACCTGTCAATCATAAAAAATGTTTCTTAATAAATGTGTAAAATCCACATTCCTCCAGTAAGCTAATGCTCTTAGGATCATGTGTGTGTGTGTGTGTGTGTGTGTGTGTGTGTGTGTGTATATATATATATATATAACACCTTTAAATAAAAAATAAAAATTATAACAAACTAGCCATTACTTTGTACATCTTGGCTTGAACCTTATGTTCCAGGCATGCAGGATACCAATACTGTGGAGCGTGCAGTGGTTTCGCGTATCGGCAAATAAGCCCTATTGTTGTGTAAGTATAATCTTGTATTGTATCTCTTTGCTGGAATACCAGCAAGAAACAATCTAGGTCTAGATACAATAAAATAAACCATCAGATTTAATTTAGGGGTCTACTATTGATTTCACCACATTGGTCTTACTTTTGAAAATGATCTTTATAGAGTTACGTTTCTATATATTAATAAAATCAGTGTGGTTAAATGAACAATAAATAAATAACAATGAACAATGTTTTGTAGGCTTGCACACATTATTCACTTTCACAGGATTCAATTACTAAACAAAATATAACATTTAGATTTTAGAAGAAGTTACATGAAAGGTGGATATAAACTTATAAAAGGAACAAACACATTATGACTTTTACAATGAAAAAAAAGACTACAGTTCACACTTTACATTGTTTCCACTAGACAAAGAGGTAATGGCTGCCTCTTGAAGAAAATCGATCATTACAGCCCCATCTCCCAGCCTAGGTTTCATTCTATCGGGACTCATCAGGAGGGAGTATGAGATTGGAAACACAACCTCCCAAAAGAGAAAAACCAAAAAACTCAACGTGTAAAAAAGGAAATTTTAAAGATTGATAGGGCACTTAGAAACATGTAAAAGGAATAACAAATAGGACAAACACAAGAAATAGACACGGGAAATGAATAATATATATTTATATAATGTATATAGGCCTACACACAAAATATAACTTACAGTATCCAACTTGTAGTAGTTATTTGAGTAGTTATTTTATATATTCTCTATTAAGTCTACTAATTTATCCATGAAAAGTCCAAATAATTTTTTTTGTTGCTATTTTAAATAATAAGCTACCCTTGTATATTTCATTGACAATGTGTATTTGTGGCTGTTATTTTGTGTTGTAAATTGAATCTAGAGTGAAACACTAGTTTGTGTGTGTTACAGAATGAAAGTAAAATGTTGAGTTTGTCCTGTGTATAGGCGGCGAGTGTTTATCTTGGGGCCATCCCATCATGTGCGTCTGGGGGGCTGTGCCCTTTCTACTGCTGTTAAGTATCATACGCCTCTCTATGACTTGCGGATAGACACCCAAGGTATGTTTGTAAAACTGTAATGTGTGTGTAAAATGTGGGAAATGTTGAATTTGCTATGAAGCTTAAAGTGCTTTTGGTAATTTCTAATGCATTTACATTTTAAACTCAATGAAGACTGTTGGTGGATAGTAGGTAAAATACTTTTAAAATGGTTTACTGTTTTTAACATATTCTAAATCTTAGCTGAACTGGTCCTACTTTAACCGTATCTTAACTTATATAAACTTATTTTCATGTGCTACTGCTATTCTAATATTAAACACACTAGTGTTGCTACTCCGCCCAACCTGTGGGCCTACGTGTCAGGATTTCATAGTGGAATGGGTAGGTAGGGGCAAATAACTGTGGAAGTTGTTTTGATTTTGTTTATTGAAATATATTAAATTACTATACGAGTGTATACATTTTATGTAGGTTTTAGAATAGGTTGAACGAGTTTAGTGAAATGTCCTCATTCTTTCAATGTTTCTACTCATATGTTGGAAATTATCTTCGATATTATAACTCTAACATGGCTGAATAAAATAGTCAAAGCTATTATTTATGATTTTTAGTGAGGATTACTCCATCTAGATATCATATTCTGAAAATTGAAAAATGACACCTGGACACGGGAATCATAATCGACGATTTCCGCACGTCAATCATAGAGACTGCTTTAAAATATGAGGGAAGAATGATCCTGGGCATGGGACAAATCCTGGATAGCTCGGTGGTAAGAGCATTGGCGGACTAAGTCAAAGGTCCCAGTTTCTATTCCTGTGTCTAGGTGTCATTTTTCAATTTTCAGAATCTAACATGGCTGCCTAGCAACATTTTAGAAAACATTCTAAAATAATCTTACGTAAGGAGTGTTGATAGATTATAACTAAAGACTTAGATAGTAATTAATACAAATATTAACAGGAAAGAAAAAGCTAAAAAGTAAAATCAATGGAAAGTGATTAACTAATGAGTTAAAATCATTTAATTTAATAATAATCTTAGCACTGCACTGCACAATAATCTAGCGCTGCTTGGTTGTTATATAACTTAGACTTTCAAGATGGTTTGGGGCTTCCATCTCCGTACTGAACAGAGACTCAAGCTGTAGGATATTCTCATCACAAGTTAATGCAACTCAGTAGCTTAGTATGTAAAGCACTTTCGAAGTAGCTGCTTAACTGACATCCTTCCTGGCCCCCCTCTCCTGAAAAGTTCTAAAAACTCACTCTTATATACCAAAAAAAGGAGGGGTGTTTCCCCCGAGTTATTCGTTTTGTCAATACTCTGTTATGCTAGTTGCCTTAGCTTGTTCCACCCTTACCTCAAATATTTTCTCAAAATTTATTTGAATTATTCAGAAATTTGGTCAAATGAGGTTCGGTCCTGGAGTTTTACTGTATTTGTACGTAAAGTAAATGGTTACAAATAACTTTTGTATCACAGCACTGGTAACCTGGCGGTCTAGGGGTAAGGTGTTAGACTTCTGTGCTGGCGGCCGGGGTTCAATCCTCGGTCCCGGCACAGTTTTATCTGATTACCAAACCCTTCCTTCACCTCTGACAAGACATCTTGTGAATGTGGGGAATGCCAGGCTTCCATCGTGGTTCGGATTCCACGTTAAACTGTAGGTCCTCCATTTCATCTCACAATCACCCTACCATTACACATTAGCGTAAGTGCGTATAACCCGAACGGGTAGTAAGACGCGGCGCTAATAATAATAATGTATCACAGCAGATTGTCCATACAAAAGTAGGTAACATTTGTCAAACTTAGTTACATCAACATTCGAGTTGCTCATTGTAAATTACATGATACTTAAAAAATATCTGATACTATTATGATAAAAGTTTTAAAAAAAAACTATGTTCTGTCTTTTTTTTATTCGCACAGCCTTAAATTATGCTTCATAAATTTTTGCTGGGTTCTTTAACCAGTCTCAGGGTTGAATTGTCAACCATGTAGTTTTGGAGTGGTTTCTTTCCACTGTTTTCCCATTCTATCTCCAATTGAATATTGGTGGGTTTTTTCTCTATTTTTATCTCCTCCATTTTCACAGACAAATGAGAAATATAAAATAAAACAAAAAGATACTTATTTAGGTTTCATATATTTTATGAAAATAGGTTTATAAAGCCGATATATCAAATNGGGGGGGGATGCCAGCAATAATACAATGCCAAGAATTTAGGTAAGTTTTAAGTTCAATTCATATCTTGTGTAAAGGGTGCAAAGCTATGTCATACTATTCCTTAAAATTAAAACATGTTAGCTCTTAACTCATTTAGACAAAATAATCAATTTTACTAAGTTACATTTTTTTTAAAAATTTCTAAACCGATAAATTTATTTAAGGGCATTAAACATATATTTATTGCTTTCATAGTGTATTTTTTTTTTCATATGAAGGATGCTTTGGCAAAAGATTGTCGATGTTATTGATCTCTAAAATCTACTTTTCATATAGACTTATTGAAACTTAGCTACACTTACATTTAAGAAGTAGATGGCCTAATATTGCTTCTAGCATCAGGTATGAATTCTATTATAAGCTTTAGTTGAATAAAACAGCTCACTCCGTGGCAAATTTATTAATTAAACTATTTAACACATTAACATCACTTTGATAAGATACAACATTGACAACATTAACATCACGTTGCTAAACTACAGCAAGTGTGCTACATGTGTCTTCACAGAGCATGAAAAACAAACTAGAGAACATCTAACTTAGTCACAGAAAGATAAAGGAAAAATTACATTATTCATGATTGGTGTATATCAAATCGATAAACAAGTCCATCTAGAAACAAAATTAATTTGGTACAAGATGCTTACAAAGAAAGAACTTTACTATTTTAAATACCTTGCTAAGAGTCTTATGTGTCATATTCTCTGGTTTGTTAAGTTGATGGGCATATATTCCATTCACGGTAGGAATTGACTTCTGAAAGGCCTTTTTCCCTACCATAAATCTACTATATAGTAGAATATTGGTAGAAAAAAAGACCTTTCAGAGAGTAATTCCTACCGTGAATGGAATATAGTAAGTATGAACTAGCCAAAATGGTGTGCAGACACTAATGCGCTTAAGAAAAATGTTATTGAATCTGACTTATAAAGTATAAATGAAGTGGACACACTTAGGTCTTCCTCCTGAAAAGAAGAAAGACGTTGCTATACTGCAACTCTTGTGAAGTTGTGAAATTAAACACTTTTTCACAACAAAGTAACTATAATTTGTTAAATTATATTTTTGTAATAGCTGTCTTTAGATGTCAACGTATGTTGTTTATATTACAAGTGCAACAACTTTATACCTATTAAGTTTGGCCCAGCTTCAGATGCTAAGCTTCAAGTTAAATATGATTTGTTAACTGATTTGTAAAATAATACTTTATTATTGATTTAATTTTAAGTTCTTCTAATTCTGCTAATGACTTAATGACAAGATTTGTTATGTTCCTCTTGTGTTAGCCAATCCAATCAATTGGTTTTATTCTCTGGATTCTACATCATTGTAACATGTTTGGCTGTTTTGCAGTGTACAGCGACCTTGAAGCTAGCAACCTGTTTGAATGGATGAACATTTCTGTAGACGAAGATGAACATAGCATAGAGATGCATCTTCCTTACATAGCCAAGATCATGGAGGAGTAAGTTCAATGTATGATGGGAAATTATATATTTCAGTTATCACTGCTTTACATTTCAATTTGTTCATCCATGAAGCATCACTGTTTACGCCTTCATAATAGTTTGGAGAAATGTTGGCTTAATATGTTCAGCTGCTTTGAATGCTTTGTCATTTAATTCATCGAAGAAGAAAAAATCCATCTTAGTTGAAAGATGGGCATGGCTGGCCTTGCATAGGAAGGCCTGGAATTCATCCTTGACCATGTGCATTGGAAGTGTTTTTGTGTGTGCTTTTTTACATCCATTACTGTTTCCAGCCTATGGCCTGGGTCAGTTTTTTTTTTCCACTGGTGGCTTTCTAAATCTGTTGTAGCTTCGTATGCCTTAAATCTAACTTAAGACTAGGACAGGTACAACATCTGGCTCCCGGCTGTTAATTCATTACTGTGAAAGGGTAAACTCACATTTCACCAATGATACATTTTTTGGCCATGCCGGGAATCGAACTTGGGACCCCTATCTTAGTAGACAAACACACTACTGATTGAGCTAAGGTTTCAGATAAAAAAAATTCTTATCCCAGTCAACTGCGGTTGCATTCCTATTTCTCATCCTTTTCTTATGAGTTAAATAATATGCTGATCAAATATCTGTAGCAAAATATAGCTCTAGTTTTTTTAATGGTCTTTATAATTTACTTTTTATAATATTACTATTATAAGATTATTATTATTTATTATTATTAATTAATATTCATTATCATCATTATTATATTTATTATAATTATTATCATCAGCAGCAGCACCACGTCTTATTATCGGCTCAGGTTATACGCACTTACGCTAATGTGTAATGGTAGGGTGATTAGGGGGTGAAATGGAGGAGCTACAGTTTAACGTGGATCCAAACCACGGCGGAGGCCTGGCATTCCACACATTCACAAGTTGTGATTAATACACGTCTTATCAGAGGTGAAGGAAGGGTTTGGCAATCGGATAAGTTTGTGCCGGGACCGAGGATTGACCCCCGGCACAGAAGTTCGACACCTACCCCTAGACCGCCAGGTCACCTTACTATCATAAGAACAATATTGTTTTGTAAAAATATTTCCAAACTGATTAATTTGCTTGTGCCTTGTTACAAAGAAAGGAAAAATAAACAAGATCACTTAATACTAGTGAGAAAATAACTTTTACTTAGATCTCAAGTATTTTAAGAACAATTTACATATAAATAGAATGTTAGTTATCTAATTTATAACATAAGTTATCAACAAGCTGGTATATGTTCCTTCCTCTGTAACAATAAATGGGATACAAATAATTTAGATGCTTTTTTTTATCATTTGATACATAAGGTTTTTAATTACTTGATCTAAGTGGTAATGTGTGAAGAAGACACACTTGATAAACTTCATAAACATTCATATATGAAAAACAACTTTTAAGGAAGAAAAAAAAAAGCCTCAATTTTCGATTGGTCCAGGCTGGATATCATACTTTCATCAATCGGACAAACTATTTGTGGAACAACCTTGTCAATAAGTGTTACACTTTATGTTGATGTGATGACTGAATCACAGCCATTATCTAAACTTCAACCGATACATTAATTATGTTATATTATTTTACTGGCACTTCCATTTTATGGCTATTCTTTAGGCAGCGTGGTTATTGTTTTTGAATTGAACAAAACTTAAATCACAAAATATTTTTTTTAAGCAAGTACTACATTTTATTCTAAAAAAAAAGTTTCAAATCATTAAAGTTAAAAACATATAAGCTAAATTCTGAATTTTATCATTATTTGGAATCGTGGCTCAATCTTAGTAATTAAATATCAGCTAAATTTAATGCTGAAATTGCTGGCGAATAGTGTGTGTTTGTGTTAGTACATCTCTCTTATTTCTGTGTTATGAAGAGACTTATTACAATATATATTAATGTACAAGATTATTTATAAAGTATTCATAGGGAACTATTCACAAATATATTTTTCGCTAATTTGAGAAACAGATTTTATTGAAAGACAGAATATTTTATTGGTATCAGTAAGTCTTTATGAATACCTATAGAAAGAAAAGGGATTTTAAGGAAATACATAGTTTTATAATAATGGAAATTTATACAAATAAAGAAAAAGGAAAAACAAACTAAAAAGAGTAAATTTAATGAAGAAACCCCACCTAGGGAAAGACTACCTTAAAATACAGAAGGAAGAAAGATTATGTCACCTTTGTGCATTGAATCATTCCCACAGTTCTCCTTTTTCCCTGGGTGGGCTTTCTTCATTAAATTTACTCTTAGTAGTTTATTTTTCCTTTTTCTTTATTTTTATCATTTTCCATTATTATAAAATTATCTAGCCATTGGGCCTCCTTACACATTGTTATCATTAACCCTTTTGGTGCCACGAGCCGATCTAATTGGCTCAGCCTACTTTTGCTAAAAGTGCCACGATCTGACCTGATCGTTTCCGCATACCATCGTTAAAAGTGCCAAAACCGATAAGTTCAGCTCTCTAGATCTGAAATAGTTCTTGCTTTACCTTTCAGATAGTGTAGTAGTGTTATTTATCACTGGAAAGAGAACATTACCCTCTATTATTTTATTTAAGGTTGGCAACAAAAATCAACCATAAAAAGTTGTCATTGGAACTGGGAGTTTAGAACATTTACAATTGTGGTTGGTCACATATTCAATGTGCTAAGTGCAACCCCGGTTTACAAACGAGCTGCATGAAAATAATAAGTGTGGGTAACATCCATACTGATATAAATAGTTTTGTAAACAGTTTTAAAATGTACAGGTTAAATTGGTCTGAGTTTAGAAAAATATACTATTTAGATTGTGATGTTATGTTACGTGAATGAAAAGATTTCTTTACCAACGTAAGTAAATAGGCGTAATAACTTTTAAAATGTATATAATATGTAAAAAATATGAAATCGTTCATTATAATAGGTTTTTTGAAAAACAAATTCATTATGTGTAGGCCTAAATATTTATTCATGAGGTAAGCAAAATAATACATCTTGCTGTAAGGTGAGCAATAATGACCCAAAAATATCTAATTTAGGACATCAAATAAAAATTCCTGTAATCACTATTTATATGCACATATATTCAAAACTTTATTTTCTTGTATAAAACTAAATGCACTACAACAAAATAATAGTGAAATGTATATATATATAATATGTTAATTAGCCTTAGTTTTGAAAAAAAATTAAATAAATCTAATTAAATAGTATTGATTTATTATTATTATGGAACAGTACATGCAGATTAAAATGATAAAAAAATTCAAAATAATTGCTTCATAAATAAAGGTTTGGTGAATTTTCTTGCAAACCTTTACTAAAATGAAATAGCTGTGACATTCTTTGCAAACAAAACCTAACAGGCTTCTGGCATACTTCACACATGAATTTTAGAATAGGCATGTCACTAAAAGGGTTAAATCCTCCTTTAACCTTGTGTTTAACAGTAAAGTATTTTCGAGGCTTATTTATAAAATTATACTCAAATTTGGGCTGTTAATTTAAATTTAAAGTAAATTTAAAGATTATATTTTATGCACAATTAATCAAGCTCATAATAATATGTGAGAAACTGTTATTTCAAACCTTAGTATTGATAAGATGAGATATTTTTTTTAAAGAATTTTAATACTTTTTTATGTTTTACACTTTTTATTAGCACAAGAAAGACAAAGTTTATTATTTTTTGTGTTTTTCATAATGTTTGACTCAATTTAAGCAAGGTTTTGTCAAGCTTTTTACACAGTGGTTCCACAAGGATAATATGAATTATCATATCTTCTCTAGAACAATTATTCACACATTAGTATGATATTTCTAATAGATGAACTATTAAAAAAAATCATAATGAAATAGTACCTATTAACTTTGACAAATAATCTGTTGCCAATTATTATAAAGTTGAAGCTGAAACTGTGAAAATTGTTTATTTTAAACTGAACCAAGGGTAACTGTTAAGTTATTCTTTTGAGCATTGCCATTTTTCCAAAGAAGGTTTTACTTTCCTACAAATGATGAGTGTATTGCTTATCTTAGGTTTTCAACCGAAGATATAGCTTGCAACTTTACGTTGAAGCAATTATTCCGTTCCTCATATTCACTGAGGGTCTGTTTGAGTATAAAACTAATATCACTCACTGAAATATAAAACTCTTCAACTCATTTATTTTTGCATTCACATATATTTGTAGGAGAATGCTAACTTTGTGATTAAAAACAAATTGCCTTAAAAACCAACTTATGTTGGGAATTTAACTGTGTCTTGCTCTTTCTCTACAATGATGACAACAATAAGGATAGTAAAATAAATTCATTTCACAAAATAAAATAATTTTTACAAAAATTGTTTCTTTTTTTAAATAGAAGACATTCATAAATTATTATCTTTAATCCGTTTGGTTATATTTTTATAAATTTTAATATTCTTTTAATACTAATTGTATTGTTGATGCAATTTATTTAATTCCAAACTACCAAGATTATGAATTATATTTGCAGTAGCTTTAATGATAAATCTTTTCTCAGTACATATTTCAAACAATTCTAGAAACATCTAGTTCTATAGCCTATCTTTCTTTGTGTTTTTTCAATGTGTATATTCTAATGTTATAGGAACATCTCCGAAAATTCAAAATTATTTGTGATGTGTAATACAGTGAAATAGTTTAAGAAGGGAAGAAATAAAGAGAAGTGTGTGTTTTTCTATCTAGGCTTAACCTAACTATCCTTTCATATTCGCTTCCTTCACTATCAATTACTTTACATTATTGTACAGTGTTTCTACACTGTCTTATTGTACATTTTCACAAAATATGTTATCTATGTGGCAGGTTTACTCTTAACTACTGCCCTGGTTCAAGAAATATCTTTGAATCTTTCTATTTAATAAGAAAAATGTCTTCAAACTACCGTTTCACTGGTAAATATTAATTGTTATTAACCTCCTTGTTATTTTACATTTACCACCTTAATTGGATATTTAGAAGGAATGTCAAGTAGTCGAGCAACTATATAAGTAAATTCTGACATTTACAAAAATTAAATTTCTTTTAATCTTGTATTTTGCAATCAAAATCCATCTGTTTTATTGATTGACACTATGCCAAACTGACGTGACAAGTAATTTAGCAAGAAGTATGTTTGTTTTAGCTACAAGGACTCCTTCACGATAGTGCCAGTGTTGGTAGGATCCTTGTCTGCTGAAAAAGAGGCTGTCTATGGGCGTGTCTTCTCGCGCTACCTGGCTGACCCACAAAACCTATTTATCATCTCTTCGGACTTCTGCCACTGGGGACACAGGTTTCGGTATACATTCTACGAGCGGAGCTGGGGAGAGATCCACCAGTCTGTGCAGACTTTAGACCGCATGGTATGTTAACTAGAACACCACTTGCTTAAACATACACATGGATAGTTTTTGAATCATGTGGATTGGATGCCTGTTATAAGCTGCTTGGATAGTTCGCTAAGGTTTTCTTTTTATTTGTCTTTTATCATACTTAAGGTGGGATGGTAGGGGACGTGAGAAAAAGCCAATGTTTTTGCAGTTTTTAGAGCAAAACATTTTTTTGGCCAAAATAAATAAAATATTGCCCCAATACAAGCATAGAATTTAATTTTTTCACATGATGACCTCAAAGTTTCTTGAATATCTGTCGAGGGTTTTTGGAATTTAATGACAACTTTTTCTCTTCATTTAAAAAGTTTCTCATCTAATGCTGCCATGCTCGGGACAGATATTCAACAACTGTTGATTTCAACATGTGAAGAAAATTAAACTCTCTGTTTGTACTGGAGCAATATTTTATTCATTTTGGCCAAAATAATGTTTTGCTATAAAAACTGAAAAAAACACTGGCCTTTTCTCAAGTCCCCTTATCATTTGGGGCTGTCAGATTAGAATGAATCCCTTCTCCTGAAAGTAAATTTCTTATATGTGTCTGTTAAGCTTATATATGTTTGTATCATTTTCTAAGTATTTATCCATCTACTTTTGCTGCGAGTTTTGATTTAATTTCAAGTATTTTGTATTATTTAGGGTATGGACGCTATTGAATCTCTGGACCCAGCAGCCTTCACTGACTACTTGAAGAAATATGGGAACACTATATGTGGGAGACATCCAATAGGGGTCCTTCTTCAAGTAAGCAGCATTTTTTAAGGATATTTCTCTCTCTTAAGTAATTATTTTCAATGAAATGCAAGAAAAATATGCCATAAGAATAATAGTTGTACCCACACTGGAAGGCATGTAAACTGAATGTTAAGCTAGTCTAGCCTGGTTTACCAGTGACGAGGTTGGGGTTCAAATCCCAGCTAGAGTAAGGGAGGGTAATTTTTCCTATCTATGCTCATGCATATGTGGGCACATTTTATCTAAGCTCTATCTTTCTTATCTGTTTCTTATCCTAGACAGGTAGTAATATGTGGCGCGAATAAAAATAATGATTGTAGGGGCTTACAAAATTACAATACTTTTCTTTGAAAACCCTAAAATTTGACTTTGCTCTGAAAGACAATTCCCGCTTAGACAATTACGAAGCTTTGCCATTAAAAAGGGTGGCAGCTAAAATACATTATTTATTCACTAATTTCCGTTATGAGCTGTCGTATACATTACAAATTAATACTCATATGAAAAATCTGAAGTAATTAATTTGCATGTTGTTAACAAATTGATTTCTCAGTTTAGAATAAAATTTTAGAAACAATTGTGCAGTAAGACATTTTCTAAATTATTTTATTTTGTTATATAAATAAGTTCATTATAATATTATTTCAAACATAAAAGAATTAACAAAAATAATTTCAACTTGGCTTCAAAAATATTCCATATATTTGATCTAAGTTAAATTAGAAAAGTGTATTTGCACACCCCTAGAAACTGTTTTGTGAACTGTTTCAGACTATCCATAGTCTGAAGATGTCTGGTACTAATGGCCACAGGATGGTGCTCAAGTTTCTTAAGTATGCTCAGTCAAGTCAGTGCTGTGGCATGAATGATTCTTCCGTCAGCTATGCTTCAGCGGCACTCACGTTTGAATAACAAGCGGCTGCTCTTAGGTGTGTCATGGAGATGTCTGCGTGACAGAGCCTCAAATTTAGGGACAGGGGATTATTCCAAGGACATGGATTGCTTTGTGGAGTTTTCACAACATTGCAAGTTTATCTCCTACTTTAACGAGATGATCTCACTTGTAATAACTGGTTCAAGGACTTTCCAAGTATGCATAATTGTTTGAAGGATAAGTTTACCATATCGTATTCCCACGCATTTAGCAGCATGCGGGTGGTAGGGATTTCATTCAGGATGTTGAATGTTTTAGCAATTGTATTTCAAAAATTAAAGTTTTGATTATAACATTGTAACTTAGACCTAAAATAAATTGAAACTTGCACTTAAACAAACAATATAATATATGTGATAACTCCTTTAAAATAATTATTCACACAGTACTGTTTAATTTTAATTTACTCAGACGCATGAGTGTTCTACATTTAAAGGGAAATCACATGAATGCTATTTCAGCTTACAAATAATTTCCATTAATAAAAGGCTATATGCTTAACTCGGTGTGCTGTATTTCTTGCATTATACACATAAACACACATGCCTCTCTATGCGTGGAAATATGGTTTCACATTCAAAGGGAAAATCTCATAAATATTTGTTCAGTGAACAAAATATTCCCTTTTACAATAGGGGCTGTAATCCAATTGATGTACGATATTCCTTGCGTCATTCACATAGCTAACTACGCAGCGCTCAATGCGCAGTTATACAATGTATAACTTTTTTTTATATAGGTTACATATATCTGTGTGTGAGAAAATGAAAGTCTACTTTTTAAATATAGTTCAATCAATTATATTTAAGAATAATTGTTCATAATAATTGGAAATTGTTGAATAAAATAAATAAGGGTAAAATAAATATAAATACAGTTGAGCTTACATTTAACAAATTTCTGTTCTAAATTTATTTCAATGTAAGATTATGATTTAATCTAGCTGTTCATATCTCATTATTTTTCCTGTTTTGCCATTAAATCAGGAAATATTATTTTTATTTTAATCCAGTATTTTTTGTAAGTAACTGCAATTCCCCACATTCCTAGACCAAGACTAGTGAAGCTTATAAGAGATTATAGAAAATCAAAAAGTAAAACTATTAATTATGAATAGGATAATTTTAATTCTCTAATACATTGCACAATTAGGACATAAACTTCCTCCTTTAATTGTTCCCATTCGTCTCACTTTATGCTATCTGCTCCTCCCATCTCTTTCTTGGTCTTCCTTTCGGTGGTTTTTCTATGCACTTCATCTATCATTTTCTTTGGTATTCTCTCTTTTCCATTCTCATTACATGACCATACCATCTCATACATACTCCCACTCTTGCCTGAACAACTCAATTCCTGATTCTTCTTCTCAAGAAGGGGACTGATGTACCCCGAAAACTTCATAGTGTGTTTTGTTTTTAATGGTGAACTTTGAGGCGTACAGAATTTACAGAAATTGCCAATAACGGATAAACCACCATTTGCTGGCTCAATTCCCTTGGTCAGGTGATGTTTATTTAAATATATTTAAATATACTAATAAAATATAAATCTTCTGCTACTATTTATAAACCAAACAGCAAAAATTAGTCCTGATGTTATTTATTTTAGACATTTTACTTGGGTAGCGACTAGTTCTAATTTTACCCATTTTTTTAAACAAAAAAAGTAGCTCTTTTGGATTTTGCGCTCAACTGTATTTGCTATTGTAAAATAGTTTTATAATGTATGGACTAAAGAGATAAATACTGATGTTTTTGATAAATGAGAAAGTTTCACATGTGATATATATTTCAGGTGACTTTACTTTTTTCCCCAACTAATGCATATTGTTGGGGACTATGAATTTGTTTAGTATGGATTATATATTCTAAGAGCTAGAGAAAGAGGGATTCTAATTTGTTTAAATTTATGTTTATTTAGAATCAAAGGACAATATTATTCTATGCACAGTACAGCATGAATAGTTGAACTACAGATTAAGAAAACAGATAATGAGGAATCAAAAATTAGAGTTTGAATTTAACATTAATATTTGAATTAACTCAACTTGAGAATGTTTTAAAAGTTCTCAAATGCTTCAAATATAAGGCTTTTTTTAATTAAAATTAAAAAAAGCCTTATGTGCAATAAAGAAATATTCATTTTTAAAACTTTTTTTCACAAAGCAAGAACACTATAATAATTTTTAGAGTGTGCTTTAAGGCCTTGTCTTGCATAAATATTGATCGACTATCTCAAACATGAACAGTATGCAATAGGTTGTTGACTAACTCTTGTTATAATATTAACGGGATGTTCTGTTTTATATTCACATGGTTTATTTAAATATTTAATAAAATGGTATCGCTTCAATCAAAACTTCTTTTCATTTAAGAGATGGCAGTATATATATAAAAATATATTAGGTACTCTTTTTTCAGGAATTCTTAGGAAAAGGCAAACAACTTCTGAGTTTTATTGTTAGTTCACATTTTAATTAAAAAAAGACTTTTGACCTCAGAAGTTGTGTGTGTGTGTGTGTGTATGTACACACACACACACACACACGTTTCAAACAACACATGTTGTAATGATAGTCAAAGTTTCACATTGAGGGGGAGTAGCGTATCAGATATGTCTGACTTTCTATATAATAATGCTTGGAAAAATAATAAAAAGTTAAATGTCCAAGAATCGAGGTTGAACTTAAGAAATTGAATCGAGAATCAAAATCAAGAAAAACAGGTATCGTGACATCTAAAAATATATATATATATATGTGTGTGTGTGTATATTGATAAACAATGAATATAGAGATTAGAATTTCCCGATCTGAGACATGTTTTTATGAAATTTTTACCTAGCACATTAAAATTTTGATGAAAACATATTCAAATACTATAGTAACAATTTTGCGCTAATAAGTCACAAAAAATAAAATAATTAGTGTAATAAGATATTGAACTATGTTTAAAAAAAATTATTTTTACTAAAATGTGAATCAACAATAAAACTCGGATGTTGTTTGGCATTTTCCTAAGAATTCCTGGAGAAAAAAAAAATAGTACTAACTGCACTAATATATTTTTGTTACTGAAGCAAATTCATTTCCCATGGCGAAAGACTATAGACAAAAGTGGTGTTTGAATTGAGTACTATAACAGCCATTTAGGGAACAAAGGCAAGTATTTGAATAAAATGAAAACGCCACCAAGTATAAGCTAAAATGATATCTTTTTACATTAATAGCTTTAGTTTCATATACACATCACTATCAAGCAAGTTCATAAGATATCAATCGGTGGCCAAGGACAGACAAATAACATCTACCATATGTTGGAAATTATTTTTCTCGGGTATATTCAATTTGCGGGTCTCTTAAATGGCACACAAGGATCACATTGCTTATAATGAAAAACTACAAACTATGATTATAAACTATTCCCATGGGGCATCTTGCTATGCTTACAAGACAATCTGACGAAACCACCAATGTAATAACGCGCTATGTTAGCCACTTTATAACTATTGTTTGCCAAACAGTTATTTATTCGAATGAGCTAAATAATGTTTCATATTTTCATTTGCTTGCATTTACGGATACCCATTGGGAAGCCCAGGATGCAGATGGAAGGATAACATTAAAATTGACCTTAAAGAGGTGGTGTGTAATAAGGTGGAATGGATTTAACAACCTCAAGATGGGTATAGGTGACATAATTTGGTAAGAGCAGCAATGAACTTTCAAGTTCATAATGCCATAAACTAAGTAAGTACATACTGTAGAGGTGAGCAAAGCTTCGACTCAGCTTCAAAAATAACTTCAGCTTAAAAGCTTCGTCAATAAAATATTGACAGCTAAAATACTCGATTTATGGTCAATTATTGCCATTTATATATAATATAAAACTATTTATTTGGAAAAAATCCCAAGTAATAGAACTGTAAGTTGTATTAAAACTTAATAAGTACAATAAAACATTTTCTAAGTAATTTCAATACATAAAGTTTAATAAACAGCAATATAATATATTTTTCTAGTGTAAAAAAAACTAGCAAAAATATATCCAATTTGGCTTCAAGAATATTTCATATATTCGATTCGAGTTGGCTTCGAATTGAAAAAGTGGACTTCACATACCCCTAACATTTTGTAATTAAAATGACTTGAAGCTGAATCTTAGAAAACATAAGCTTAAACAATGCACTTTTCCACATGTGTCTAATATTTTTTTCTTTAATTTTTATTTTCTTCTCATTAATTCTTTAATTGCCCTTGAAAATAGAAACTCCGACTGTATTAAAATTTATTGTTAATATTTGTGAATCCTCATTCAGTATTAATGTGAATGGAAAAGAAGCCAACCTAAAAGGCAGTTTAGAGTTTTAAATCAAACCTTGATAGAAACAAAAAGCATGTTTTTGCACTTGACCTGGTATTGATGTTTACAACTAGAATGTTTTCACTCTTAGTACAGCTGGTTATTAGTATTTATGACTAAGACAATACCAGACGTCGGCTTGGTAATGGTTTCCTCGACCAAACTAAATAGTCTTGTATTAAACAATGAGCTGAGAACTGTGCGCCAGTTTCAAAACAGCAGGACTTCAAAGGTTGTATTTAAATGAATATAACTGCATAGTTACCTAGTCACCCGCCACTGTCAGCTGTTTTGGTAACCAGCCGCCCATCCTCGCCTTCTCGTCTTCATCATACGATGTTGTCGTCCACGGCAGTCAGTAGGTTCCAGTAGAGCATCTCGGGGTTATACAGATAATGATGGAGGTAGATGGACACAGCCGATTAAAGAGATACTATTTAGCGTAGAATTTGAAGTTTTATTTTAACTAAATATTATACATTTTGTACCACTGGTTACTTAAGTTAGAGAAACAAATTATTTATGATATGAATACGGAGAATTATTTAAGGTAGTGGTTATTTAGCCATCTGGTCTGCATCTCTCTCTACCCATCTCAAAACTCTATCTTCATGTTACGATCAATATTTTGTGAATACAGGTCTTCTTTGTTTGTGTGCTAACCGGCCTCTGTCACATCTGACGCTTCCCTTCCACATAGGGTCAAACACAACCGCTAAATCGAATGTGCTGATTGGCCAGGAGTCCGCGCCAAAACCTCCCACCCACCTGAAAGACCACAGGTGTGTCTCACCGCTTCCGGGTTCAGTTATTAATACATTGCACGATGCTTAAAATGAAAAGTAAAAGTAATAAATTTGGATGACTCTAATATTCCAACAAAGTCTTTAAATAATGAAAAACTATTAGATTACAAGTTTAAAGGCCTGAAAATGAAGTTAATGAATTTAAATTTAAAACATATTGCTTACAACTTTGGTTATGATGTACATAACTTATAATTACCATAAAACCTCACATTTTCTTATAATTAACCATTTGATAGTAATAAAGAGAATTAAATTAGGCCTAGATGAATGGGAAATGAAAAATGTATTTATCAGTTTAGTACTCTCATTATCTTTAGTGTACTATTATGTAAACAAAGGCGAACTAATATAATTTTATGCATGAAATAGTTGAGAGCTAAGGGCCTAAAACACTGACACTTTACAATAGTCAATGGATTTTATCAGAAAATGTAAATTAGAAATATGACGGTAAGTAGGTACTTTTAAACTATGTAGTTATTGATTAAAGAAAAAGTACTATATGATCTAGGCCTATTTACTCTTCATACATACCACATTTTCTGTAGGCTATTTTTGGAAAGACATAGTTAGCTTGGTATGTTGTTTAAATATTAAACCTAGTCAAAATAAGCACCAATCTAGCTAAGAATAAAATTAAATAGTGAAAGATTGTGGAATGAAATTTAGCATGGTGAAGTGTGAAGTTATGGTAGTAACAAGGGAGAGGATAAGGCTTAGTAAAGCTATAAATTTGGATGGAGCAGAGCTGAGAAATGCACAGAGTCTAAAATATCTTGGAAGCGTGATTGAGACGAAAGGATTTAATAAGAGGGCAGCAGGGGGAGTTGTTCTATGTGTGTGTAAGACACATGCTATGGAGAAAAGAATTGGTGTGTAAGGTGTAATTTGTATCCATTGTCACACATGAAAATATGAAGGCATTTTACTAAACTGACCTGTCTTGTGTTTTTCGGTCTTAATATGAAAAAGTAATTAGGTATTACAAAAATTAGGTGTAACTGCATGTGGAAGTGTGAAGTATCTATGAAAAAATGAAAAAGAAGTTTATTTTGTTGTTTTCTCTCCAAGACTAACCTAACCTTTCAGGTTTGTCTTCCTTTACAATCACTTGTAATACATTAATGTATGTCTGTACACTATTTTCATATAAATACTTACTACGATCAATTCCCTTTTAAAGTCCTCCAAATGTTTGACTATAAAGGATTACTATTTCTTTCATTTATTGTCTACAGTCGACCTTGGTCTTAGGACCTAGTGTTTGTAGGTTCAAACCCAGCCAGGGTCGACGGAGGGGTGGGGGTTAGCTTTGTCTACATTTTGTTACATGAGGGAAGGGTGGGGTACATCAAAGTGTTATGTAACAGAGATCTTATACTCAAATTCTAATGTTGAAACATAATATTACACAGCATTTGTTTAGACTTGTCCAATCTACTGACACCCCTCACAATAAATGTAATTTAGATTCCTACTGCACTTTCTTTTACATAAGCCCTGAATAATTACATGTGTAAAAATAATTTCTTCAAAAATAGGAGATTTGTTCATTGCTTGCTTATAAAAAGTAATACCCTGAAAATAAACAGTGGAAGAGTCAAAAATATGTAGTTAAATGGAACGAAGGAAAAGTATAGAATTTACCTCAAGGCATGTTTGAGGAGTCCATCAATAGTGGTATTTATTTGTACCAGCAGCATGTTTTGAAAAGTCAAGCTTCAAAAAGTAGGTGTATTTAACATTTACGCTAATGTGTGGGTGATTGCGAGGTGAAATGGAGGACCTACAGTTTAACGTGGGATCCAAACCACGGTGGAGGCCTGGTATTCCTCACATTCACAAGATGTCTTGTCAGAGGTGAAGGAAGGGTTTGGCAATCATATAAATCGGTGCCAGGACCAAGGATTGAACTCCAGACCTCCAGCACAGTAGTCTGACACCTTACTCCTAGACCACCAGGTCACCCAATTTAAGCCTATAAGTTCTCCCTTTTAATAAATATGTGTATATAAATACAATTATTACACACCCACTATGGTGGCCACATGGTCTAAATTGTCATTCTCTCAATAGACTAGACGACCGATGTTAGGGAGATAAAGTTCAAAAACCAATCAGGTCTACCAAGGGTTGCTTTTCCTAAATGCTTTCCCACTTTTCCTCCATACAAATTTTGGTAGATTTGCTTTAGAATTCTACCTTTTTAGTATACATTTTCTAGGGTGGTATAGTCAAACTGTAGTTATTCTATTTATTATTTTTATCTAATGGAGTATAAATGAGGAAGGTAAAATTTTAGAAGTAATCTAAACTCATTAACGTGGAGAGAGTATAAAACCATTTAGGAAAAGCCACTCTGCATATAACTGACAGGTATTCAAACCCTGATCTCTGCTTCATTTACCATTTAGTGTTTTTCAAGAGTGAAGCCAGGATCGATGTTGGAACGAAATGTGAGTCTAGGTATTGGTAAGTTAATTAAAGTAAAATTCTGAAAATTAAATAATGACACCTGGACATGGGATTCGAACCCCGGACCTTTGGCTTAATACGCCAATGCTCTAACTACTGAGCTATCCAGGAATTGTTCCGTGCTCAGGATAATTCTTCACTGACATTTTAAGGCAGAGTCTATGATGGACGTGCAGAAATCGTCAGCTACAAATGTGTGATTTTATTAAGATCACGAGCTATCAGATAACACCGCCACCTTCGACTCGGTAGTTGACCTATTGCTGCCACTTGTACAACTATTATAATTGTAAGGGATTGTATATTTAAGAATAAAATAACCAAAGCTATTATTTATGGGTGTCCAAATGTCATTTTTAAATTTTCAGAATATGATATTTAGATGGAGTAATCCTTACTTTTAAAGTGGCCCACTTAATCGCAGCTAGCACTTCCGAACAGTCCAAACAGGTGCAAAAACAAGTATCCACTGAGCAAAGACGAACAAATGACTTCCTTTAAGCACTCCCAAAATAACAACAGTTGTTAGCGATAGCGTTCGGCTCGTGTTCTTAGACAGGTATTCACTCCTAATGAACAGAATGAACCAAACCTGCACAAATGAATGCTCAAGTGAATACACACCTCTATAGCCTTAATATTATCTCCTATTGAGAATCGGCATGATCAGTTTTAAAAAAAGTTTTACTGCATAGTCTGTAGAAAAGTTTTATACATTTTATCCATAAATTTGTTCTAAAATAAATATAAAAAAGTATACCTAGACTCAATATTTTCAAATCAAAATTTTGAATTGGAATTCTGTAGCTGATATATTTTGAATCCCAAAGTTATAACAGTGAGAGGGGTGTGGCTGCATGCCTTGGCATAGCTTTTTTATGTCTGGTTTTCCAGTTGAATTTTTCATATGGAGGTTCGGCTCCAAATTTAGCCTATTGCGGTTCTTATTTTTTAGGTACACCATGAATGAAAAACCATTCTCACAGAGATATGTTGTTGAAAAAGGCATCATCAGCGATATGAGGAAACTCATTTCAGCCTTTGCAACCTAAAGTCTGCCAAATAAGTTTTCTTGCAATTGGATTTGAGGATTTAATCACAGGACAGTTCAATAATTTATTTTGTTGAAAAGTTTGGTAGACTGGAGTCTTCCACTCTAGAAAAAGGGTCTGGTATCCAAAACTCAATCCCTAAATTCTCAGGAACACATTCGCCAAAGTCTTCAATCAAACCCAGACAATGCTCTCTTCTGTCGTTTACAACATAATCATGAAGCTCAAATTCATTTTCTTCTACGAAATTTTCTAAAGATGGAAATAATTACAGCTGTCCCTTCACAACTTATTTTGTTGCCAATTGAAGTTTCTTTTTTAAGATTTTATTTTGTCATGAACCATGGGTTTTTGTGGGTTTACCCTGCAAACCTTTAATCAACTCAATTCAATCGCTTAAATGTCAGTCTGCACAGACACTGCTCATTTGTAAATCTGTCACTAACTCACACTTACTGTCAGAGGAAAACCCAAACTTCTTGTCTCATTTCATACAAACGAGCAGGAAAATTTCGTGTGGAAAGCCACCTTAACAAGCATTATGTGTTTGAGGTACAATGTCATGAATAGGCTGATATACAATACATGAACACAAATAGAATGGACCTAATTAATATACAAACATCACCGCAATATATATCTACAACTGCGTTGCGAGTTTGAGAAATATCGTTGAGAGAGAAAGAGTAGGTATGTCACCAAGCCGCTTAAAGATGCCAAGATGCTTAAATTAGTCAAAATATAAGCAAGATAGCTGCTAACCTAGACGGTGTCAGGCAGAGGGTTAAAAATTCTCAGAAATCGTTCTCTAACCGAGAGCAAATAGGGGAAAAGATGGGTGGAAATTACTAGATAACGGTAAAAGCCAACAATTAGGGTTTTACATAAGTCCATTGTCATTTTGCCAACATTCCCTTGAGAGCTGCTAGCGTACCTCAGTTTGAGAACCACTGATCTACTCTATTATATTTTGAGGTGTGTAAATAAGAGGAGGGTGGGGTGGTTAGCTCGCCAAGGTTAACTATTTAGGAGCCTGTCTGTTGAACTATTTGATTTGTAATATTCATTATTTGTTCAAAAAAATTCCATTTAATTTGTTAGAAAATGCTATTTGCCCACCCCTAAATGTTCTATGAGGTTATAGTATTTTATTATTTGTATTATGGTTGATAATGTCTAAGCTTTTACAAGTTTTACCATATTAGTTAAAAATATATATGTATATATATATTTTTTAATATAAAATTATTCTAAAGTTTCATTTTTATAATTTCCCAATCCTGTTCCTATCTAGACCTAACCTAACTATCCTTTCAGACTGGCTTCCTTCAATATCATTTACTTTACATTATTGTACAGTGTTTCTACATTGTCTTACTACACACATTGCATAACTTAAAAGATGGTACATGAAAACTTTAACAAATATTCTTTTGAAACATATTTATTCAAACTTTAGTAACAAGTTATCTACAATCAGTATTAATCAAGTCTGATAGTTAAAGTATACCCAATTAATTTCCATAATAATTAATGAGTTTGTTTTCCTTACAGATACAATTTTGAGTAGTTGATAATTTTAAGACACCGTACATATACATATAAAAGAATTCTCTGATAAAAAAAATTACCAACAAATTAATGCTCTGGATGAAAAATGTGGAAAATTGTATATTTCATTCAAATAGCTAAGTTAGGTATTTTTAACTATTGATGTTCAAATTATTAAATTAACATAAACATTTCTTATCAATAATATAAAATGATAGTCAACCAATGAATTAAATAATAAATAAAAATGTCATAGTTTGTAAGCTAAGATTATAGTGTAAAAACAAACATATTTGGCCATTTTCACTTTAACAGCAATACAAAGTAACAAGAGTTCATAACACCTATGGAACAATTCACTGGCTGTAAAAATATCTGTTATTTGCATTACCTATACAACATAAAAAAAATGTAAGTGTAGTGTAATTATTTTCAGGTATTTTTGTTTTGCATGAAAGAAGGTAGAGGAAATAGGGATATGAACTTATCAAAAGAAGAAACATGGTTTTTACCATGAAAATAGGAACACAATCCCCTACTTCATGTCATTGCCCAACTCCCACGACGTGGACGAGGGGTTGTACTTTGGGATGCAGGCATGCGAGATGAAATTTCTTGAGTAGGCTAGGAATGACAAGGATGGACAGGGTGAGAGGGAGAGAGTGAAGGAGGAATCCTTGCAGGATATGATAGAGAAGGTGAGATTGAGGTGTCATGTGAATGGAAGAAGGAAGGATTTTCCAAGGAGGGGGATCAAAATGGATGTGAAGGGCATGAGGTCGAGAGAAAGACCCAGCGACAGGTGGCTGAACGGATTGTGGGTATAAGTGGATTGGGCTGGCATGGAGGAAGGTAAGTGGTGGGAGGACAGAAGTAAATGAAGCGGCTTATTTTCAAGACCGACTCTGCGAGTGGTAGGAAACTGTATTAAGATGATGTTAAAGATCAATCCCAGCTGCTTATATTATAGGGAGAAAACATTTTAAATAAATTACATTTTCCAAATTCTTCAAAGTATTTTCTTCTTTTGAGTGATGTCACTCGACTAGCATGACATGACGACACAAATTATTTGTGAAAATAGTCACTAAAATTAATATTCAAGGTAGAAATATCTTTTTTAAATGAACAACATTGTTATACTCCAACATTTCACTAAGCTATAAGCACCAAGTTAAGTGTTTGTATCTTGGTCTTTTTATTTACAAAACTCACTGATGTACACATTCTTTCTCATTTTCTTTACACTAAAAATTGTTAATTTTTTTTAGGAATCTCTGGAATTTTCTGACTAAACACGTTTATTGATAACTTCACCATTCTGCATCACCGTTAGCTTTTTGAAAAACATAATCTTTCCCACCAAGGCTCATAATTCCATCCTTCAGGTAAAATTTCCATTTGTTACGACTCCGAGTGATCTGAAAGGTAAAAAAAAAAATTGTAATCTCTTATATTTGATTGACATAAACATTATGAAATCAAATAAACAAGAAGCTTTACATGGCTCATGGGACAGTTATTAAATTCAGTTAATGTTGAAAAATAATTATAATCACTCCGATATCACTAGAACCAATTAAATTGGCATCAGTAAGAGGAAATTTAAAAGGTATAATGTTCCTACATTTATATCTGATCCCAGCCTACTCAAGTGGGACTGTTACCGCTGTACACAGAACTATTATCATTGTCTGTATACAGCACCAGTCAAGCATTATTACCACTGATTGTATACAATACCAGTCAAGCATTATTACCACTGATTGTATACAATACCAGTCGAGCATTATTAGCACTGATTGTATACAATACCAGTCAAGCATTATTACCACTGATTGTATACAATACCAGTCGAGCATTATTACCACTGATTGTATACAATACCAGTCGAGCATTATTACCACTGATTGTATACAATACCAGTCGAGCATTATTACCACTGATTGTATACAATACCAGTCGAGCATTATTACCACTGATTGTATACAATACCAGTCGAGCATTATTACCACTGATTGTATACAATACCAGTCGAGCATTATTACCACTGATTGTATACAATACCAGTCGAGCATTATTACCACTGATTGTATACAATACCAGTCGAGCATTATTACCACTGATTGTATACAATACCAGTCGAGCATTATTACCACTGATTGTATACAATACCAGTCGAGCATTATTACCACTGATTGTATACAATACCAGTCGAGCATTATTACCACTGATTGTATACAATACCAGTCGAGCATTATTACCACTGATTGTATACAATACCAGTCGAGCATTATTACCACTGATTGTATACAATACCAGTCGAGCATTATTACCACTGATTGTATACAATACCAGTCGAGCATTATTACCACTGATTGTATACAATACCAGTCGAGCATTATTACCACTGATTGTATACAATACCAGTCGAGCATTATTACCACTGATTGTATACAATACCAGTCGAGCATTATTACCACTGATTGTATACAATACCAGTCGAGCATTATTACCACTGATTGTATACAATACCAGTCGAGCATTATTACCACTGATTGTATACAATACCAGTCGAGCATTATTACCACTGATTGTATACAATACCAGTCGAGCATTATTACCACTGATTGTATACAATACCAGTCGAGCATTATTACCACTGATTGTATACAATACCAGTCGAGCATTATTACCACTGATTGTATACAATACCAGTCGAGCATTATTACCACTGATTGTATACAATACCAGTCGAGCATTATTACCACTGATTGTATACAATACCAGTCGAGCATTATTACCACTGATTGTATACAATACCAGTCGAGCATTATTACCACTGATTGTATACAATACCAGTCGAGCATTATTACCACTGATTGTATACAATACCAGTCGAGCATTATTACCACTGATTGTATACAATACCAGTCGAGCATTATTACCACTGATTGTATACAATACCAGTCGAGCATTATTACCACTGATTGTATACAATACCAGTCGAGCATTATTACCACTGATTGTATACAATACCAGTCGAGCATTATTACCACTGATTGTATACAATACCAGTCGAGCATTATTACCACTGATTGTATACAATACCAGTCGAGCATTATTACCACTGATTGTATACAATACCAGTCGAGCATTATTACTACTGATTGTATACAATACCAGTCGAGCATTGTTACCACTGATTGTATACAATACCAGTCGAGCATTATTACTACTGATTGTATACAATACCAGTCGAGCATTGTTACCACTAATTGTATACAATACCAGTCGAGCATTATTACTACTGATTGTATACAATACCAGTCGAGCATTGTTACTACTGTTTGTATACAATACCAGTCGAGCATTATTACTACTGTTTGTATACAGTACAAGTCAAGCATTGTTACCAGTGTTTGTATACAAAACCAGTGGAAAATTGTTACAGCTGTTTGTTTTTTGCTGTTTGAATTCGTGTCGCAGGGGATGATACCCCAACCTCCTTTTATAAAAATGTGGGTGCCTTCCCTCTAAATTATACCATCCTCATCCCTAGCATATAAGCGTAATTATTTCATATAGGCATACCCTAAAGGGTAGTAAGATGCAGTGCTAAAAAAACGAATATAGTAAAAATTCCAGGTTGCGTATTCTTACCTTGTCGTACTGGCATACTACAACATTATCTGTGTCAAACAGATCTGTGGGATCATCATCACTTACATCATCTCCAGAGTTCAAAGGTTCCTGAAATGAAATAAGACAATTTAAACATTTAAAGGAGGCTGGAAGGGAAAGTTCTACACAACTGCATATCAGTCCCCTTCTTCAGTAAATTAAACATTTAAAGGAGGATTGAAGGGAAAGGCCTACACATTTAACAGAAAACTGTAGACCTCAAAATTCACAACTAAAACACAACAAAAAACATAATTATTTGGTGACATTATTCCTTTTTTAACAAGACAATTTGTTAGGGATGTGCGAAGTCCACTTTTTCAATCTGAAGAGAACTTGAATCTATAAGAAATATTCTTGGAAGCCGAATCAAAGTTTGAATATTTTTTGTTAGTTGTCTTATGCTTGAAAACATTCTCGTTACTTTATACACTAAAATTGCTTGGAATTGTTTCATTGCACCAACTGTTTGTAATGTTTAATTCAAGTCAATTAGGCCCATCATTTTTTTTTTCCATATAAATATTAATTTGTAATGTATACAGCAGCTTAGAATGGAATTAACTGAACATAAATTGAATATTTTACCTTGTAATATTCCTATTGGCGAAGCTTTGTATTTCCCAAAGCTAACATTTGTTTTGAAGCCAAGTTGAAGTTTCTAATAGAAATGTTAACAGGTAGTGAAATGGAATTACAATTTTAAAACATCTCTTAGTATTACCAGAATGTCTTATTATGTAATTATGTCCAGATTATTTTTAAGCATTGTATTTAAATATAGCTCTTTAATGAAAACATTTTCACTCTTTCAGGTACATTTTGTTATATGTAAGAAGGTATCAAAGAAAGATGAAAACTACAAATGTGACCCTTGAATTCTTCAGGATATTCAAGACTCGAGGATTTGAGAACATTTAAGATTTGAGATTCAAATCCTTAAAAAGAATACTTTTTTTTTTCAAATTTCCAAGTGAAATTTATTGTTGCAATGTACATCGTTTATAATTAATTGTGTTGTAAAATAGTTTATAATGTCAAAATTTGATAATTAATTAATAAATTAATATTAGCACTGCGTCTTACTACCCGTTCAGGTTATACGCTTTAAGTACTAATTACGCTAATGGATTAGGAATTGGGGAGGTTGAATTAGAGGACATGAACCCGCATTTGCGTGGAGGTAGAGTGGAAAACCATTTAGGAAAAACCACCCTCAGTTCACCCGACCGAGATTCGAACCTCGATCTCCCCGAAAATTTGATAATGAAAAACAATAATTACAGCCAAAAATGTATTAGCTAAGGCTGGTTTTGGGGGAAAAATGTGGCCTATTTTTGGGTATTTATAGTATTAATAATAATATATTCTTGGTTTGGTTTGGTTTGAAAATTTCTTAGGGCAGTTGTTTGCTTTTTCAATTTTTCTTTCAATTTCTCGAAATTTTCGAGTTCAACTTTCGAAACAAGGTTGAGATATTTTCTAGTCTCGCACATCCCTAGTTCCAATCCCTCTTCTCTCTCTTTAATCACGAAAGACAATGCAAGTACAAGTCGTGTAAGAGTATTGGTAAATTAAGACAGTTTTTGCAACCTATGTTTATTTTCAATAAATATTGTAAAATGCACAATAGCTATATTTTCGACAAGCAGACTGTTCATCTAGAAATACCAATAGGTGATGCTTGAGTAGTACAATATTTCCAGATTAACTTACATCCTCTGGACCCCCTTCGTTCTCTTCTTCATTTTCATCTTCATCCTTATCATCATTATCATCATCATCATCCAGGTCATCATCATCTTCCTCCTCATCCTCCTCCTCGTCCGAGGTGTCTCCCGGACCATCCAGCTGGCGCATCCTGTTTGCGCTGTTTTCTGATGCTGCATGTCCTTGCAGCGCTGCTGTCACATGTTGCTGCAGCAAGGAGCTTGCGACTTGTGGAGGGAGAGACATGGTCGCCGAGATAACCGGCCCAGTTAGTACCGAGTGTAGTGTGTTACCTGATAAAACCAGCAGGTTTTTAATATGTTCACAAACTCATTTTACAAATTAAGACTAAAAGGTAAGTCAAGTAGGGCATTTACTTGTCAATTGTAAAATGTGTATCGTAATTGGATAAATATATTTTCGTGACTACCGTAATGAGCCGAAAATAAGCCGACCCTGAATATAAGCAAAACCATAAAATTACAATTACTTTTAAAGGAAAAAAATATGTATGTCTAAAAAATGAACTCTTTAGCTTTCCTATTTTCATACTATATCCATGTATTATTGCTAATATTTTACATTTTTTGTTATAATTAGGTCTTAATCATTGCTGATACTTTTTAGTTATGAATGAAAACTGGACAGGGGGATTTATAATAATAATAATAACGTTTAAGAAAGGGCACAGTAAAAAGTGTACAAATTATAGGGGAATAACGCTGAAGCTCCAATGTACAAAAATATATAAGAAAATACGAGAAAAGAGAATAAGAAAAAAAATGGAAGGTGGGTGGAGAGAGGAACAACACATGTTTAGGGAACAGAGATTTCAAATAGACCTAATCGTCGCTTTACAACAGCTGATGGAAAGAAGCTATGAATTCCAGAATTACTTGGTAATGGTATTTAAGGACATGGAGGATAACATGAGTTGTGTTAAGATGGATAACGAGTGAACAAAGTGGTTCCAAATTAAAAATGGAGTTAAGCAGAGGAGTGGGCTATCACCATTACTATTTGTAATGATATTAGAAATGGTCATTAATAAAGTGGCAAGGAAGCTCATAGAAGAAAGAATTAAAGCTATGATTGATGATGACTTAATGGTATGGGGGGAGAAGGAAGAGGAGGAACAGGAACAGCTACAGGAATGGAATGAGTGTGGAGTGAAATTTAGCCTAGTTAAGTGTGAAGTGATGGTAGTAACAAGGAAGAATATAAGGCCTAGTAAAGCTATAAAGTTGAATGGAGCAAAGCTGAGAAATGTACAGAGTGTAAAATATATTGGAAGCGTGATTGAGACGAAAGGTGTAAAAAGAGAGGATCTAATGAGAAGAGGGCAGCAGGGGAGTTGTTATGTAAGTGTGTAAGAGACCTGCTATGGAGAAGAGAAGTGCCCTTGAAGTGTAAGGAAGTACTAGTGCCCATTGTCACATTAAGAGAGACTATGAAAGTGGAGGACATAGAAATGAACTTTGCAACAAACATGTTAGATGTTACGAGGATAAACAGGATTAGGATATAAGTTATCCGGGATGGGAAAGATTAGGGATACAGTATAAGTGGGATAGTATAGGAACCCAGGCTAGATGCTATGGTCATGTAATGAGGATGGAAAAGGAGAGCATAACAAATAGAATGATGGGAGGAGAAGTTAAAATTTTAATATATCTACTAAGGAAACTCTGTCTGTGTGTGTGTGTTTAGCAATGACCATATTTTACATTATATCTAGTGTCTGTTTTCTGAGTACATAGTTAAGTTTGATGCTGACTTAAGTAAATTTTTGGGAAATGTTAATGTAGAGATTAAGAAAAATGATAATTTTTTTTTAAAGTCTAAAACATGCTTTGTTTTTATTTATTTTTCTAACCATAAGCCCAAACCCAAAAGGCGAGTGGTTAATTGTAATTTAATATAAATTCATTTGACTTTTTATTTGGAGCCTGATTTTGTATTACAATAATACAAAATTACGACCAAGCAAGGATTTGAAGCAATGCACCACAAGTAGTTAGGATCTTAAGTTCAGTTCAACTTGAAGTGTGTACCCACCTTGTAGTGCCGATGCAGGGACCTGTATGGTGAGCACTCGGGGCTGACTATCAGGTGACCCGGCTTGTGCTGGTAGAGTTATTTGGATAGGAACTTGCTTGTTGGGGTCTGTGGCTAGGATGGTAGGCTGATGACTCTGCTGTGGTAGTTGGTTCGATGCTGCCATTTGTTGTTGATGTTGCTGTTGATGGTGATGATGTAAGGGCAACTGAGACTGTTGTGCTTGTGGTTGTTGCTGTTGGGATTGCTGTTGATTTTGAGATTGTTGCTGTTGTAGAGGAAACCCACTTGACTGATTCACCATATGGGCTGTAAAAAAAGAAAGTACGATCCAACACTTTCTGAATCTGGCCATTAAATCCAAATAACCCAGCATACCTACTGATTTCGCCTTAATTTTGTTAAATTCTCTTAATTTGCCTAATTGTTCATGACTTAAAAAAAGTTCCCTGGCTTTTTAAGGTTTTTACCTTTTTTCCTTGTTTGTAGCCACCATGGTTGATATTCATTTAAATAAGCAATGCTTATTACAATATTTAACTATTAAATCCTAATATTTTAATTCACACTGTAATTTTAAAAAAATCTAACAACAATTTGTGTTAGTCCATTGTGTGTAATATTATGTATTTATTAAATTTATACTTTATTGTAAAACATAAAATAATGTATGGAACTTAAATGAACAAGCAAATGTGAAAAAACTAAGAATTATTGTTTGCCTACTGAGCAAAAGGTCCCAGATTCAATTTCCGGCATGACCAAAATATGTATCATTGGTAAAGTGAAGAATTAACAGCCGGGAGCTGGATGTTGTGTTTGTTCTAGAATTTAGTTTAAGTCATGTGCTGATATAATCGGTAAGTTCAGAAAGTGCACAAAACCCATTCCCCAGCGCGTGTGTAGCTCAGCAATTTGTGTAGACCCGCAGCCATTTTTCTACTATATACTCTTATCTGACACATATTTTCGCTTACTCACATAATTTCTCATTTATTGGACTGGTAGCCCCATCTATTAGATTCAATATGAAGTAATCAACTTGAGTAAAATTACAGTGGTTCATCAACAGATGGCATTACAATAACATATTGCAATCAAACGTTGATTCGCATTCGCAGCAGAAAACGTTCGGACAAACAAAGAGGTACAACACCTGCACCAGCAAATGTATTAAATAATAATAATACTTAATTATATCATAAGTGTGTTATGGATAAGGATAAAACAATCATAAAAATCTAAACATCTATGTTAATTGCCAATACTAATGACAGTATAATAAAAATATTGAATAAAGTTCAAAAGTGATATTTCAAGCAGCATTAAAAAGAAAAGCAAATAATGACAACCATCAAACTTAGTTGTAACTGTTAAAACTACTGTTAAAACAGCAAAATAAAACTACACTCCTAAATAAAAATTTTAAAGTAATCTTCCTCAGAAACATAAGTAGCGGTTAAAATTATATGTCACCACCAAACATCCGATTTCAAATAAGCAAATTTACAAGACAATGACAGGAAGGCAAATAATCGATGAATAATAGTTTATTTAATGTAGCATAGGAAAAACAGGTCATAACAGCTTTAATACATGACCTATTGTTGGCAGCTGTATTTTCACTAAACAAAGAGAGCATATCTATCACTAATTGCCTGTACAATAACAAGATAAGACTTGATATTTCACCTGGTTCCGATGCTGCCACTGCAAGAGCAGAAGCTTTCTTGGTATTTGCCCCACCTGAAAAGAAGGCACCAACTAAATTAATGGCGTGGTGCTTCATTATTCACTTTACAGACAAGACCAAAACCTAAGAAATATTATTTTTGAATATTCAAGTATGTGTTATATCATCAAATAAAGTTTACACAATATTAATAATGGGCACAAGTATAAATTAATGAATAAATAAGGTATCTTTAGGAAAAACCTCTTTTCATAATTTGAGATGTTAATTTTTTTTAACAACACATTTTACTATCCATTCGAGTTGTACACATGTATAGTTAAAGACATGGAAGGAGGTACAGGGAGAATGGATAAAACTTATTATTAATCATTAGTCCTTGGTCACTTTTTACACTCTATTCAAGTTTATACTCGACTAAATTTCCAATTATTTTGACCAGGGTTATAACCTTACGAATGCATTCAAAAAAACATATTTTTTTTAATTCAAAAGGGCATTTCAATGTTTCAGGGTGTCCAGACACTCTGCATTTTAAAATTCCATGACTTTTCCAGGTTTTCCAGTCACTATTCATTACAAACATTATTTTATTAAAATCATATTTTAATGTAATAATATTGCTAGACACAATACACATTCTGAAATTGTGACACTCCATGAAGGATTTAAAGGATTACACCCTAAAGCAATGGCCTAATGGGTAGTGTAAGCTAAGTTGGATTTCAGTGTGATCAAATCGAGACAATAAAAGATTGCTTTACACCAGTATAGTTTAAAATTGTTGTGAGACACATTCTATTTTAGTTTATTCTTACTATGAAGTAATCAAATGCTCACACATTTACATAGCCATGACTCAACTTTGGCGATAGGTGGGTGGAAAGGTGACACAAAAATCTTAGTGTTGACTTTGAGAAATGAGATTAGTGAACTCAAAAAACACTACTGTTTCAGACTCATTAGTAAGTCAAGATGATAATAGTACATTCTCTTCTTATGATTTACCTGATAAAATTGAGGTTAAGCTAGATGAGAGTTCTGAACCAGTAATTTTTGAAATTACTGACCCAGTTATAAATAATACTCAAGGTTGAGATCAGATTGTAAATATATCACAAGAGGTGGACAAAAGACATGATTTACAGAGCATACATGAGTGTGAGCCTAGGCCTTACAACTTACATTTGGACCTTGATCCAGCAACATGGAATTTCCTGATCCCTTATACCAAGGCACAAAATTTCTGGTTGCCAGTTCGTCATTGGCGGCCAAACATTTAAGTCTGGAGACAACAATGTGATTTTTTTTAAATGTGTTTCAAACACGCCCAAACTATATAGGCTCAGATTCTCGTTTCTCAAATTAGCTTGTGTTAAGTGACTTGGAAAGCACGGGCTTTTAATCTCCGTTTTTAGGTGATGGCATTTCCACTCCGTTGGAAGAAAAAAACTCCCGAGTTACACTATCCTCCCTCCTTCACTCCTCAGGCCCATTGGATTGGACTCCCAAAGAAAAAAATTCTTCAATTTGAAATGGAAAAAATAAATAAGCTCTCCATACTTGAACCCAAGCCTGTTTAGTGAGAAAGTAGACCTTCTGTTAGCAGAACGGGCACTGTCTATGAATCAGAGGCTGGAAAAGATTTATAATGAAAAGTGTTCAGCGAGATTCCCCAATATGCTCCAGATTCTCACATTTTGTTCTGTTCTACCCGTGAGCACAGCTTTGTGTGAGAGGGGCTTCAGCTATCATGTAACAGACTCGAGATGTCTTTCAGGAACTCTCTCAAGACTGAGATACTGGATGATTTGCTCAGAATTTCTGTTACTAGACCCTCTCTGTCATAGTTTGACCCAACAGCTGTGATTGACAAGTTGTACTTCAGTGGATAAAGGCAGATCTACACAAAAGCTTAAGAGTGCTAAGGTAGGCCTAATTACTTTTTAAAAATTGTTAGTATTTTTCATATTCATAAATATAAAATAGCGGCGACCAAAGATTTTAGTCTGGCTGGTATCTTCAGGCTTGAAATTTTATGCCCTGCCTTATACGGCTGAAAATTGTGCGAGGCAGATAACAAAGGGTCACACCGACAAAGTTTGCCTCAGGGCCCCACATTTGCTAAGGGCTTCCCTGTCTATAGATGGCTTAATTCAATTATAATGCTACTAAGTGGAAGAAACGTATAAAAGCTAAGCGCATATGATTGAAAATGTTACTGACAATCTCAGTGGAAATCTTTATTTATGAAGAGCCCATTGTGTTTGCGACAAAATCATTCAAATGTATTATCTTACTTTAGTAGTTTACATAGTTTGTACTTATGAGTTTAGAAAAATTCTTAGTTACTTTTTTTATTAAACTCAATTTTTTTTAAATATTTACCACGACGTCTTACAACCCTTTCAGGTTATATGCTTACGTACTAGTTATTCTAATGGGTTAGGTACTGGGAAAGTTGAATTTAGAGAAAGTGAACCTGCATTTGCATGTAGGGAGAGGTGGGTTAACTAAACGCTTGTCTCCTCTTGATATTCATTTCACTGTTGTTTTACACATAAAAGTTCAAGGTCCAAGATCTATTTCTGGTTGTCAACAATGCAAAGTGTGAACTATGTATATTCCCTGTATAAAACAGCTTTAGAAAGTGAGATAGTGATTAAACTTAATTAGAAACATACCGGTTTTATTACTGGCATTGTTGCGACCTTCCTTTTGTGGTGGCTGTGGTTCTGGAGGTTCAGGGTTAGCTTCCACAGCTTTGCTGTTGATTAGCTTAGTCTCCCAAATTTGTTTCAGTTCTTGCAAAACTTGCTCGTCAACACCTTCATCAAGAAAACACTCCCGTACGCCGCTAATCACATCCTCAATTACACTGTTGTAAAGCTTTAACTGTAAATAAAGTTTGAATATTTCAAAAATACAATGATGCCAGTCCTCATGTTATATGTTTAGCGTCAGTCCTTCAAAGTGATCGCAAGATATGTTTGGATTTTGTCTCCCTCTCTTAATTAAAATATACTAGTAGCTATTCTTAATAAATCAACCATCACAATTTTACAATTTAGACATGAGAAAGTAGAGAAAATCCTACACATTTTTACTATAAAAAAACTTAAGTGTGGTCCAAGGTGCTAATTACCCTCAACTTCTGTTAAAAGCCTTAGTTAAGAATTGTTCTATTTACTGAATCTTTACAAATAAGAATTTTCACTAAAATAGTAATTAGGCTTTTGTATTTTCACTGTGTTATATCCAAATCAACAGTATGTCGGACCGCACCATATTGGACTTAAACTGTACTTTGTTGTAAGATTATATTAAGCTATTTATTCATTGTTTGCTCCTTGGATTTATATGTTACATATTATATTTCTTTAAGAATAATGAGTTATAACAAAATTCAACAAATTATCTAAACATAGTTTTTTTAAATGCGTAAAACCATTAAGTTACAATGAGCAAAAGCGTTCACCTATCATGAAAATGCAAGTGTGTTCAAAGAATTTTGTTTATTTGGATTATCAAGTCACTTTTTAGGAAAAACAGTTAGTCCCCCTTTATTGTCATTTAATTTATTTTAGGCATTTAATGTGCACTTTCTAAACTGACTAATTATATCACATGACTTATAAACTAACTTAAATATAGAACAGAAACAACATCCAGCCCCCAGTCCATTAATCCATCAATGCAAAAGGGTAAACCCCAATTATAAATTTTTCGGCCATGCCAGGAAACAAGCCTGGGACCTTTATCTCAGTAGATAGATACGCTACCGACTGAGCTAAGGTGTCAAACTAGGTCCCTATAAAGTTCTTCATGTTCACTTTAGTGATAAAAAAAACTGAAGCTGGAAGAGGGTGTGTCGAGGAAGGAGTTGAATGGAGGAGAGAAATATATTTAGAGTACAAGCATTTCTTGATAATAGATCAGGTTTTTTTTAAATTCTATAGACCATAACAGCAGGCCCACTTGCAATTATTGTTGACAACACATTAGTTTAGGCTAACCCCTTGGGTCCTAAAACAATGGAAACACTGTCAATTAGTTTAGTGGTGGCAGCGTGTTAAAATGGGATGCCCAACTTTGAACCTTGATGGTCATGATTTGAGTATGTTATTATCCCCTGTGTGCTAAGACATAGGTGCCAGAATTTGAGAGGGCATGGGTACATTGCTCCTCGAGCCCTCCTTTCTCCATCCTGTTTTCTTATGCGGAGAGTGGAGATGGGCTGCAAGGGCCTTGGGGAATTTGTTTAGCAATTTTTTTATGAGTCTCGTGACCAGTAACATAGAACACAATTGATTAGATTCAGCCTTTATTCAAAATTCACAAAGGTTTTTTTTATAGAGAACATACCACAATAAGGGCCTATGAGAGGAATTTTATAAGGGGGTACAAAGTTTTTTCTGGCCCCCTTACATTTTCTCCTGTCAAAATAAAAAATATTTAAATTAACCAACCAATCCTGTCTGAAAAAAAGAAATAAGACAAAAACTTAGATATAATTATACATCTTTTATACCTTAAAAAAGGTAAAATCAATAAGACACAAATATTTTACCTAATAAAAGTACTAGCTAGTTGAAATGTGAATTGCAGTTTTCAATATATTCAATCATTTTCTGAGATCCCAGGTAATTACCAGTCCCCTTTTAGACCTCCCGGGCCTGGGTACGATGTACCCCCTGCACCCCACTCTTATAGGGCCTGACCACAATATCAAAATATATTAAAAAGTCTTGTTGGGGTTAAATAAAAGTTAAAGTAAAGTTGTGAACAAATGAAATGAGTAAAACTCTTGGTCCTAGCCTTAGGGTTTGTGAAGTTTATATTTTGTTAGATTATGTTTTATGATCAACAGATGTGCCAACTATGATTTTTATACGGTGCCCATGTTAGACATTAACATTTTCATGACTTGTGTATTGTGTAGCTCGTGTTATAGGGCCATTAAATTTGTTCATAGTTATAGAGATTGGGGCATTTGGGTTTTTTCCCCGTTTTATACATTTTTTTTGTGTGTTAACACAATAGGAGTTTGTTTATGCCTAAGCCACTTGATGTTAAAACAGATTTGAAGTTTCAGAACTCATTTGTGTAGGTAAAGGTTAATTGAAAACATTTGAGAGCAAAATAAATAGGACCGCAAGGAGTGTCAACCAATGTTAAAAAAAATAAAATTATATGTACATTATTATTGCCCTTGTGTTTTTTTTAACCTAGCTTAACCTGTATATATAATTTTGGTCCCCTCTCCCCCAATTGGTTGATTCTAGGTTCCTTTGAGATTATTGGGATAGGTTTACATATTTTGATGGGTAGTGGGAAAGGCTATATTTTAATTTCAAGGCTGCCCTTGTACAATAAATACACCCATCATTGTCTTAATAATAATAATTATTATTATTATTTAGCACCGCGTCTTACTACCCGTTCGGGTTATACGCTTTAAGTACTAATTACGCTAATAGATTAGGAAGGTTAAATTAGAGGAAGTGAACCCGCATTTACGTGGAAGGAGAGTGGAAAACCATTTAGGAAAAACCACCCCCAGTTCACCCGACCTAGATTCGAACTTCGATCTCCCCGTCCTCGGGAATCGAGCTCAACACGACAAGCGCATTAGCCAACTACACCACTGATGCAGGTCATTTTCTTAATTAAAATAATGAGTGATGTGTGAATTTTGGCACAGGAAAAACAGAATAGTCTAATGGTATATCTAAAATGCATTACCAGTAATTTAAAGCTAGTCTATGTGCCTAGTGAAAAAGCGCAACGGACACAAGAATTGAACTTGTCATATATATGGTTAAAAATCAAATGCGTATTAAAAAATTGACATCTGAACACAATAATACAACCCAATTTACACCAGGAATGAATCCTGAGTAACTTATTGGTAAAATCGGGGAAGTTGTATTTTAGCCCCATGGCGTTTTAAAACATATATTCAAGTGTGATTGAGAAGTCCTTTTGTCACCATGTATTACTACTAGTTCAAATGGGGTAAGTATACATACTAATTATGCTTATTTGTTTAGTATGAAGCAGTTGAATTTAGAAGTGTACCAGCATTTGTGAGGAGGTGGAATGGAAAACAATTTGGTAAAAAAATACCCCCAATAGATCTGATCAGGATATGAACGCCTATGTCCCAGTTAATGGCAAATCATTCAACCTCCAAAACAGAATTCTTATCTCTCTTAGGCCTACCAGAGTTATATTGTTAAGAATAACTAAAGTGGACAGCTAAGAAAAGGTGACGAGTTAGCACATTAATTGAACAACTTTTTTTTCCCCCCTCGCATCTTAATAGGCTACCTGTTTGGGTTATAAGCATACCTGCATTTATGCTAATGTAATAGCATTAGGTGTGAGGAAGGTAAAATTTTGGATGAAATGTTCCCGCATTTGTGTGTAGGTAGAGTAGGAAACAAGTTAATAAAAAACACCCTAAGTAGACTTGACTGTGATTCAAACCCCAATCTCCCTCATTACCAGTGCGGGTTTAAGCACATGATGTATTTATAATGGGCACATAATATGAACTACATAGGTTGAGTTATATTTTAGATAGGTAGGTCTACCTATATCAAGTATTATGAAATAAATATTAGTTATTATGAAAGTGAGTTGGTGTTTCAAGTGAGATATTTGCAAATTTATGAATCTTCTACCATTTCCCTCTCTTTTGTTCTTTCTCGAGTTCATATTTTAACGTTTATTTTAGACAGTTACTTTGAGCCACCCCCTTTAAAACGAGGTAGCACATCGAGTGAACCTATAGGGTTAAGCCTATGAATGTAAAAATAGCCTTTTCTTAAAATGAATAAACCGCAAAGTTGAAAATACATCAGAATGAGAGTGGTGGGATGTTTCATACCCAAATTTAGGATACAATGCTCCTCATGAAATTACACGATGTCAAGTACAAGCTAATTTTGTCGAGTCTTAAATCACATATCATGGAAGATTCTGTTGGTGTCTTATTGTAATCAAAATATGTTAACATTTTCTTTAAACATATTTATGACTACTCACCACAGTAGTTTGACTTTGAGTCATCACGAATAATGATTTCCAACTTAACAAGATGTTCTCACTCAATGGTTGGGCTTCTGCGAAGCCAAGTTCCCATTCCAACTAGAGCTCTTTTATAGTTTCTGCTGTCGTCCCATTCCACCTAATTGTGCTTCTAGAGATGTCATTTCCGTTATTCAAGTCAAAACATAGGCTAAATAAGTAAAATATTGTTACTTTGGTGGTTTTATTTTTATAATTTAATGTTAAAAAATTAACTTGCATGTTTTATGCTAAAATAATTATTAAATTGTTTTTGAAATAATTACATAAAGAGAGTTTGTCTATAAAGTGATTGAAAGTTTTTGAATCAATTTAAACAGTTGTTGATAGATCAAGGTGTATAATTCTGGTTATGGCTATTTCAATATTTTCACAGCTATTATTTGAAGTATGCTTGAATTTTGGATCCAAGCATTCAATTTATTTTACACCATCAAAATAATATAAACCCTTAACATTCCAACATAAAGAGCAAGTAAACAAATCTCAATTTCTTAATAGTTTTATATCTTTAATATGATTCAAAAATAATGTTTATGTAAAAGGTGTACCTAAAAATAATTTTTTGCATAATTTAAAATTAATAAAAAAAATATGTTTCATATTATCAGGTGGCAATTGGAGAGCTATATGGGAGAATGTACACATACATAATATATATTAATAAATTAAAACTATAGATCACAAAACTGCTGCAAAGTACGCAAAATATATATATTGTTAGAAAAGGGCTACGTTATATAATGTTGTCGATTCGTGACTGGAGTGGTGCTAACGGACAGTTAGCATAAGATTTTTGTGGCAAACTTTGGTTGAAAGTCACTAACGCCCCAATTACACAGTGCGAGATTACTTGATACTCGCCTGCGAATTTACTCACTGCTATTAAACTCATCAAATTTAAGCACGCTGGATAGATAACTCTCCGCCCACTTTATCCTAGCGAGAATATTTTACTCTTTGGTTAGTAAAATCATGGTGCTAGCTTATGTGAAAATGATTTTCTTAGTAACACCATATTATCAACCAAAAATATTAATGAACACTTCTTATAATACTTCCCTAAGAATTACTGTATAATTGGCTTTTTTACAACTTATTGGGAGAACAAAATAATAAAATGACTTTTTTATTTCATGATTGTGGGAAGTAGTTACCAGATAAAAATGGAGCACCACATGAAACAAAATTAGAAATACAAAAATATAAGGATCTCAAAGTCATTTGAAATATCAAATTACCTATACAACCAATATCTTGACAATCTTGAATATTATGAATATAAGAACTAGCACATGTAATAGTAATGTCTTAAATAAATCATGAATTTTTCAAAGTTAGTGTTGGGATTTTGAATGATCCTAAAGACTGTAAGAATGCTGACATTATTCCTTTTTACATAGGCAGAGGCAGTAAATAAATTTAAGAATTGTAGGTCAATTTGTTTGTTGAGTATTCCAGGTAAAGTTTTGAGAGAGTTTTAATTAAGAGGGTTATGAAAAAACTGTGGACAAATTTAGGGTGTGCAATATGGTTTTATGATAGGTAGAGGGTGCATGAACCAGATATTTGTATTCCATCTAGTGATTGAGTAATGTATGACAGTAAGGAACAAAGTTTATTGTGTGGTCGTTGAGCTGGAGAAAGCGTACGATTGGACGAACAAGAGTATGCTATGGGATGTTGTGTGTATGCATGATTATTAAATGCAATTATGGTGGTGTATGATGGAAGTAAAACGTACGTTAGTGTGGATGGAGCTTTGAGCGAATAGTTTAACATTGAACAAACAAGGCTGTGTTATGTATACAGGGTTGTTTATTGTATTCATGGATAAGTGTATGAGTTATGCTTGTGAGAACGCGGTTGGTGAACAAATGAACAATTTGGATGGGATAGTGCTGTTATTTGCAGATGATGGCGTATTAATGGCTGAGAATAAAGTGACTTGCAGAATGCATTAATTCGTTTGAATGTGACGACAGGCAGAATGGGTCCCGTGAGTTTAGTTGACCATTAGGTGAATGGAGCTTTACACACGTCACGGTCATGGTTATTTTCCGTACACGGCTGACATTGCACTCACAGAACCCCACTGGACTAATCCAGTGCCTTGGCCGTGTATTGTCGCAGTAGGGCATGCAAGTATATGGAGCTTAAAACGCTATTGCCCCGCGATGGTCGCCAATTAAAACGTTATTTAATTTAATGTACTGATGATGCCCCACGATTGGGCTTTAATGATAGCGATATGGTTATAATGGCTGATATTTGCCCCGTGATTGAGCACCAATTATAATTATATCGGGGTTTTATTGAGATGGCGACGTGTGTATGAGTTACTGGTCACTTATCACACGATTACGTGGTCTGATTTTATATATATTACTTATAGTTATGAAATTAGAAAGACTGTTGATGTTGCACACGATTTATTTGAATGATTACACTTTCAGTACTGTGTTATATGGTATAGAATAACAGTTTTGGTTAAATTCCCATATTGTTTTTCTGTGATTTTTCTCTTTCATATTTTTAATGTACTTTATGTGTTTAAGTTACGGGCACTGTGTGTATTTATACGCACAAGCGGCTTATATAGGCCCAAGACCTACCCCTTGCCTTTTGGACCTCTTGTCACCCGTGTTAAAACCAACTAATGGAAAAACTCCTGGCAACAGGTATTGTGAAAGCTAACTTCCTATTGTTTAGAGGAAGCCAGCGTCACATGCTTTTTTGTAAACATTACATAGTTGATCATTGAAAGAAAAATAAGTTTTATGGTGCAATATATTCAAATTATTTCTTAAAAGCGCGTGACTCTTCATAGAAGAAGTATTAAAAGGATATTTTATATGCAGTTCATTAAAGAAAAATACACTTCATCCATGACTTTTTAAATATATGAGAGGGGTCTAAAACAGTATCACTACAAGCTATTCACATGGCAAGTAAGTTTCCCATACGTTCATCCAGCATCATCGTCAATTTTCAGTCATGTCAAACGCCAAATTGAAAGGCCGGAGAAATGGCTTCCTAATTTTCAAGTTATGCTGAACCAAGCTGCCACTTATAATTTAATAGTACATCAAACTATGATTTGGACAACCGAAAATGATTGAAGAATTTTGCATCGTTCTCTTGTAGGCCTAAATCTGTGAACAATGTCGCAAATGCTCCCATTCTGTCCCGCTCTAAATTCAAAAGATGAGCCCACCAAATTCTAAATTGTCGTTTTTTCTTCGTAAACATAATAAAGTGATTGCCTTCTGCGATCCGTCGTACTGACCGTCTGGAGTTAGCTGATGTCATTTGATGACTCGAAATCTTGCCGTGTGCAAGGAGCCTTATTATACTGCAACTCTGACGATATTGTAGACAGCCGGTATATTCCGACTCTTACAGATTGTAGACGAAAAGGCCGTAGCCAGCCAATAATTTCAGGGATGGTGGTGTGTTAATGGGCCCATTCCCAAATGCTGGAGGCTATAAAAAAATTCTAGAAGCTATCTGAAGTGTTTTTATGGCAACATAACACCATAGCCGCTGAAGGCAAGGAAAAATTATAAATATTAAACACTTCTATAAGCTCTTTGAAGTGAGTTTCATGGTAACATAACACCATAACTGCCGAAGGCTAGACAAATTTTTCAATACTAAACACCTCTTGAAGTGCTCTCTGAAATGCTTTTTATGGCAACATAACCCCCTAGCTGCCGAACGCAATGAAACATTCTAAATATTAAACACCTCCAGAAGCTCTCTGGGGGTTGAATCCCCCCCCCCCCCCCCCCCC
>CABFOW010000199.1:154114-166398 GCA_902141385.1 Timema californicum | reverse complement strand
CCCCCCCCCCCCCCTATCTACGGCCTTGCTAGAAGAACACTAATGCATTAAGAACATTCAAATGGTTTTAATTAGCTCATGTTTCAATAAGTAAAACGGATTTTAAAAAAATTGAAAATAGTTTGTTGTGCAAGTTTTGACTGCCAAAAGAGACAACTCATCATCTGGTCTTGCAGATCTTATGTTTTGACAAATAGATACATATTACAAGAGAGTAGATTTGGAAACTTTTTTAGTCATAGCTCCAGCTGGCGAATCTACTTTATCGAAACTATTACTTCCTTAATTGGGAAATGTATAAGGTATCTATCTACCTATACCTTCAAATAATATAGTCATTAACTTGACCTTAAAACATAGCTTGTTAGACTTTTATTTTTACTATCTTTGTGGTGATTTGCAAGGAGGAATTTCCAATTCCCCCCCCCCCCCAAAAAAAATCTTAAAGTATTATAACATAATGTAGTGTATTGATATTAATAAGTGTTCTTTGTTTGCATCCCAGAACCTGTTAAATATTTTATTCATCTTGATAGCTATTCCTCTTCCACATCAACATTTTGCCCCCTATGTATCCTTCTGCTACCATGAAAGTTAGCAAGCTTACCCTTGCATTATTCCATTATGGTTCATCTCACAGATGACTGCATGTACCTAGTTGTTTATTTTTTAACTCTCAAAACTTGCTTCAGTGGTTGAATTGTCAAAAGTGTTACTCTTGCAATTGACTGGATTGCTGCTGACAGGGAGTTTGGGATTCAAACCCCAATTGAGAGTACTGAAGGTGGTTTTTCATAAATGGTTTTCCAGACTCTCCATATAAATACAGGTACATTTCCTCTAAAATCAAACCTTCCTCATCCCTAACACATTAGAGTAACGAGTTCAAATGCGTATAGCTCAAACAGATAACATTTTCATTCAATATTGCTTTAGTTATTAGTGAACACTTTTGTCACCCACAACTCATTATTTCTTAAATTGAATTCTTGATACATGTCTGATATGCCAAAAAAAAGTAGAGAACATTAAGCTCCTAATTTATAGGTTTATTTGATCAAAAGTGGCAAGGGTAGGGGCTTGACGCCGCTGTAATTTACAAAAGAAACATCGGACAAAAAAGAAACAAAAAACAGAGTGGTTGAATATCTTTATGGCTTCTTAACAATAATTTTTTTGTTGACAAGCTTTTATTGATATCATTGTTAACATGTTCACTAGTGTATAAATGAAGTTCAAATAATTAAAATAATTAAAACTTCATATAAAAAATACTCATTTGCTTCGATTAAAGGAATCAAGTTTCATAAACAGAACTGCTAGCACAACCCACGATACTGAATATTTGCTGAGTGAAGTCAAAGCTTTCCCTACCAAATCTATCATTGAATTCCTACGGCAACGATGGAGAGAGAGCCTGTATCATGCATTGTCAAGGTAGTAGGTGGGTATAAGATATTCATCTGACAGGATTTGTAATCAGTTGGTGACTCACACCTAGCCAGAAAAAAAACTGATGTTGTGCGAGAATTTAACAAGTAGAAATTTTGATCTTTTCGTTTTAGATTTCAGGGTCTATTTTGGTGATTGGAAGGTGAGGAAATGCTCCTTAAAAAAAATATATTCAGGGTTGTCAATTATTTTATAAATTACCGCAAGGATCTCTCTTTCCAATGTCAGAGGAGAATGTTGCTGACTTCTCCTTTGTGTGACTTCCCTTCTACCTTTAAAAAGAAAACCCGGAGATAAAAATTAGAAAGAGAATCGAACTTCACTGTTGATCCAGTGAAAACCTTTGCAGTAGGACCGTTATTCACGATGATGTTCCTTAACTTTAAATATTTGGCTCTTAGATATTGCACCACCAAAACATGACCAAATAAAATATGAGACCAATACAAATAGTACCGGTATCAATACAAACAATTAATAATTTTATAAAAAATTATAATTACATCATAGCAAATATGTTTATCTAACAATATTATCAGTTTTTCCTATGAATTTCTTGTAATGGTATGCAGAAAGGATATAGGTAAGGGTATCAAATTTGATTTTTACTAGTATTTAAAGAATTGAAAAGTGATCTTGATATTCCATTTTTTTTATCTCTATTCTTAGTTCTCAAATCTCAGGAAATAAATTTTTTGTATATTTAAACAAAACCACAAATTTTAGAATTTGTTTGTATTTCATTGTGACCATCATTAGTTGTTTTTTTACTTCAGTATTTGCAAATCAAAAATGTACTCAACATTAACTTTGTGTCCTAGTGATCTTGTACAAATCAAACATGACAGTATTAAGTTTTATTTTTACTACTTACAATTTTTAGTTTAAAAATATATTACAATATAAGCTGTAAATAAATAGCATATTTTTAATGTGGGGCTGGTTGCATCAAAAAAGATTAAAATTGTAAATTTAGAGCAATCACAATCAAGGTTAAAAATCATTGAAAACAATAAAAACAGGAAGTGTAACAGTTATAGATAATATTAGTACTATTTTTTATTGGTCTATTTTGAAGAACCGTGAGGGATCTAATTTAAGTGATAATGTGTTTGCACAACCAACACCAAATTAAAGTGTAATTAAGATATGAATGAACAAATCAAAAGTAAATAGGCCATATGGTGTGAAAAGGTAATTTATAAGATTTTTTTTAAATACCTACAGGAGCAATTTTATTTGCAGTTATTTATGTGCAGTTCCAAGGGTCTAGTTAAATCAATCATTAATACGAATTATTTTAAATAAGTAATATGATTCAAAAGCTTATTTCTATATTTTTAATGGAAAGATTAATATCAATGATTCTTTTACTTTTTATTAAAAATTATATAAATTCTTTTATATGTATATAAAATAAGTTTATTTATAAAAGCCAGTTATTTAAAGAGTAACATCAGAATCGATATAGCTTTTTGTCCTTGACCATACACATACTATTAAAGAAACATAGCATCCGCATTTAGTTGGATCCACTTATATGTATTTGCACCAAGTGATTTTTATAGATAAAAAACGAATGTGGTCCAATAACTGAATCCTTGTGGTACCCTACAAGTAGAGTTATTTAGTTCAGATGTACCCTTAGGAACACCCAATTATCATGGGCGACTCAAAAGAATAATAATAATCTGTCAAAATACCAGATGAAAATAAAAATAACAAGGCTGTGGATTCGGAAGCAATTTTGGGCGTAGCCGGTAGAAATGTAGACTATGACACTGGCTTCAAAATAGAAATGGTAAATATATAATTTTAATTCTATACTTTATTTTTCAGGACCAAAATTTATATTGGTGTTTTGGATCAACAGATTTATGTAAACATAAATTTATTATGCCAAAGAAGCGTAGCATGATTTAATAATCTATAGCCCGTGGTAGTCTGATGATTCATGTAATGTAGTGGTGATGAAAGTCTTTGTGCTTCCATTTCACTGCGGTCAATTTGTTATTGCTAATTAATATGCATTAGTAAAGGAGTCATAATTGTAGTCTGGGCTAGATAATATAAAAAATAGAAGAGTCAAGAGTCGAAGTCTTGGCATACCGACTCCACAGCCCTGTTGGGTTAAAAGGTAAGTGAGTGACATGACCATATCTTGGACCTAGGATACACCAGTGGGTTAGAATAAGTAGCTCATGTAATTATGCAGTTATATTACAACCTTGTAACACCTTCTTTGACTTAAACCAAGAAAGCTCCTCAGAGCAAGACTCCTTTAGAGGGGATGCTTCAAGATTACTTCCACAGCAAATTCGAGCTTCACCGGGCGGTCGGCAGGTAAATTGAATTATTACTTTGTTGGCTGGGTCCCACGTGTCTGGAAACCCATCATAAGGAGACAGCCAATCAACGCCAAAGTTTGCAGAGTTCTTCTTGACAAATATGCTAGTGTTGAGAGGAGGGCAGTCTTGGCTAAGAATTTGTTGAAAATCAGATGATGAAGAGATACTCCTGAAACAGAAAAAAAAACCTTTTATCTCAATAATGGCTTGATAGTAAAATTGCTTACCCGGAATTTAGTGCCATAAATCTATTTTTTTATTTTTGAATTGCGCGTGAAAGATTTAATGTCACTTTTCTGAAAGATGCGAGATTGTAATAGTTAAGACTATTGCCTTAAAAGGATCATAAGCAAAAACTGGGTTCGAATAGTAAGCTAAGGATATATCTAAAGAAATAAACACTATACCATCAGTAAAAAAGTGGAAAAATAAACACTCCCTTCATTGTAAATGTAGCCCAAAAATTATTTAAAGTTTTTAATACTCATATTCTTACCTTTTTCTAGTACCATGTCTTACAACTCATTCGATCTCTAAGCATATCTACTAATCACTCTAATTTGTTAGGGATGAGGAAGGTTGAAATTAGAAGAAGTGTGCCTGCGGCCAACAAAGTGGGTATATTCATACTTAATTTTGAAATATACAAATGTAACCCAGCTTTGGTTATCCTAAGGTCCTTTATCCTTCAAAATAAGCTTACAGTAACCAGACACAAAGATAATTGAATATATACCTTTTTTGCACACACCCACCGCCTGTTCCTCAAAAGTAGTTTTTAATTAACATAAAAATTTGCCTGATTTTATGTTTAAAAAAAAAAAAAACACGGGTACTAAGCGAATAAATTAATCATGAAATATGGCTTAACTTATGATATACTATACTGACCTGAGAAGTTGAAGTGCATACTTGTCCATGCGGTGATTTGAATCCTGGTGAGTAAATTCTAGCCGAGGTAGTCGTATGCAATACAAATCTGAGTCCTCCCCTACACTTAACACCACTTCATCCACAACTCCTGTCCTCAGCTCAGCTGACAAGTTCTAACAAATAATACATTTTTTTTATAAAATACAAACACATTTTTCTGCAGAAAAAATTAATAGCATTTTACTATTTTATTCGGGTGTTATTTTAAAGCTAGGCTTTGGGTAATATTTATCAAAAGTAACAAATGAACATCATATGACTTAACGCATGAATATATGAAAGTAGAAAGTAGATTGTGGCTTTTTTTTTTAGCTGTCAGATATGACATTAGATTAAAGTGGTGTGAGATGTTGATGGTTCTAACAAGAAAAAACATTTGGTACTAAATAATTGTGTCTTTGAGTAGTTCATGAACAATATCTGTGTGTTTACCTTTACTGTTTCATCAAATGTTGATATTGTATCAATCAACGAGAGTAACTTATCCCTCTCTTTCTGCTGCCTCCATTCGGCCCATATCGAGTTCTGCTTAGGCTAAATGAAAACAAACATAAAAACATATTTTTATTGAGTGCTTATGCACTTTTAAGTACTGTGGGTTAAAAAATAGTATCAGTGGTAGACTAATGAATGATTAACTAACAGTATGTACTGATATTAAAACCCAAAAGTTCTTGAATTTCATCGAAATAAGGTCCAAACAATTGTGGAGTGTGTAAAACATAATATATTTAAAAATAAATCTAAATAAATGGCAGGTCTTGTTCAATAGACAATATTTATACTGGTTGGTGGATAAATGTAATTACTGTTCCTATTTGGTTTTCTATTTGGTTGAAATTTTTGTTACTTTTTAGAATGTCTAATGGGATTGTTACATAATAAACTAAAAATATAACAGGAACCTTTTTGGTTTTTTGTTAACTAATCTTTAAAGATCAGCAAAGTTATTAACATTTTGTTTTGTGTATAAAAAGTTATATTTTATAAGCCAAATTTTTACCTTCTTTACTTCCACTGTCACATACTTGACAATTGCACAACCTTTTTGAACATAAATTAGTATGTATCAAGGGTAGAGTAAAAAATATATATATATATATTATTTTGATAAGAGTACATATGTATTTCTAGTATACCTATATAAAAAATTATTTGATATTTTGAAAAAAATATTTCCCATTTATTATTATTATTTTAAATTATAACATTGTCATGTGAGAGACATAGAAAGTCAACCTGACTTTAACAGTCATTAAGAAATCAAATATTTCTGCTCTCATGAGAACGAAATAGTGATACTCTATTTTGTTTTTGAGTAGCCTACAGACACATTAGTCTTCAACATACTATTTCACATTCAGTATTGATCCAACTTCTATGAAGTGGTAAGGACTTAAGGATCAAGATTCTGTAGAGAGAGCAAACTGTTAGGATGGAGTCAATCTCTTAAGGAACACTACACATCTTGAACACATACAGTCTGTAGAAAGTGCTTAGATGCAGAATTACTCACATATCTCTAACTTACAGAGCACATTAATCCTAAACTCATCTTAGCATTTAAGTGAATCAGTCTTTCAGAAGTGACCGGTCATTGTCTGAGGCAAATGATTCCTTAATACTCTACATTCATTTAGTTATTTGTTCAGCTAAGTTTGCCAGAATTGTAACATACTAGTCATATCAACTAACCAAAGATTGTATCCTTTGATGCACTCGTTTAATGGACGTTTCAACAGGATGAATTAAATTAGGAATTTGCCCCTTCATGTGAAGGATGTAGTAAAATAATCGAGACAAAAGAAAACCACATACATTCGGAGTTAATAGATCAAATTCCACACTTATATTACATTTTAGCTTGATATCAGCTGAGTCTTGTCCTGTAACTAAAACATCATGCAACAAGAAATTGTTTTTCATGCCTATCACCGATTTATTAGCAAATGGTTTGCTTTGAGAATATCTGCGGGGGAGAATTTCGCCCTTGCTTGGTTTAAAATAAGGTTGTCTAACGAGATTGTATGATGCATTTTGAGTTGCCTTGAAATCAAATTCACTATCAGTAGAGCAAGGATTTAAAAATCTATTTCTAACTACACTTGATTTAACTTTAATTTCGTCTGTTAGTTTCCTTTCTGAATCAAAATTATTGCGGCGTTTATAATCGAAATCATCTAAATCCATGGAATTTGTCGGAAAAAATCTGTTGTGCATTCTAAGCCTATTATTGACTTGCGTTTATTAGGCCTTCTAAATCAAAAATATAGTGCTTAGCCCTAACTTTAAGGTCAACACTATCAATAGATAAAAATATTAAAGTTTGAATCAATATAACACAACCACATTTTTAATAACCTATCGCCATAATAACACCCTAATCAGAGAAAGATGGGGGGAAAGGGGGGGGGTGTCTTAACCTCCAACGAACTAACAAAACATCACAACATTTAAAAAAAATCAACATTCATTTGTTCAGAAACGTCCAAATATCGTAATGCAGAGATAATTGAAACATGTCAAAACTTACTAACATCCTGAGTATCAAAAATTATGCTATTTACTCTTAAACAGATAGATATAAAAAGGAAATATTATAATGGGTTTATAATAATAATATTAGATCTCTTAGAAATTATTGTTTGCAATAAGATTTTATTTAGAATACAAATGTTAAAATGTGCATTGATATACAAGAATTTTTTTTTTTAGCTCATATGATATTATGATGTAATTGGAATATTTTTACAACCGTAATAATTAGCTTAAAAATTTCAGGGGAAAACTATAAAAAGTCACTTCACATAAGTATTAATAATTTATCCAAACCCCAGTTGGCAGAGTCCATTAAGAGATTAAGTAAATTTGTGAAGTTCAGATTAGGTTTCTAAACAAATGCAAAAAAAAAAAGTAGTAAGAGTTTTCCTCTACATGAGTTTAAAATAAGGTGTAAAAAAAGGACTAAAGAAACTACTGTAGGGCTAGAAACCAAACAACTTTGTCCTGTGACTCTAAATTAGTTTTATAAATACCAATAACTTTAACAAAATATAATCTTTAAGGTGTGAGCATGGGCGTAAGGATAATTCAATTTTGAGAGGGTTTTCAAAAGCGTAAGTTTATTTTTATTTCATACAGTAGTGGTGGAACTTTATTTGTTTAGTGGTAAGCAAGTAACCAAAAAGTTTTTCAAGGACTCTCTAACCACGCTTTATCCCACTTAATGTAAGAAAATTGGATGCTCCTAGAAGTTATTTATTATAGCCTCGTTTGGAGATTTGGAAAATTATACTTTTTTTTAACAGCTATTTAGAATAATGCTACACCCACCCCCAAAATTGTTTGACATTTGAATACATCTAATGGCTATTGGGAGAAATTCCCCTTCAGCAAATTTGGGAAAATCTAACTTCTTCTAAGAGCTATTTTAAGAAGTGTAGTCAAGTTCTCACCATATTCTTTTTATAGATCAGATTCCCTAGAATCTATTTGAAGTGGTCATCCAAATTATTTTGAAATTTGTAATGCCCTAGAAGCTATTTTGAGTCTCAACACATTTTTGAAAATTAAATGTTTCTAGAATCTAATTGAAGTTGTCCTCACATGGATTTTTAAAAATATTATTTTTATACAGAAGCTATTAGGAGTGGCCCGCTATTGGTAGGCCTATTTATTTTAAAAATTGGATGCCTTTGGAAACCATCAAGAGTGCTATTCACTTGGATTATTATTTTTAGTTAAATGTCCCTAGAAACTATTTGGCGTGGTCTGTTCTTGGCTTATTTTTTGAAAAGCGAATACCTCTATGAATCATTTGAAGTATGATATAATCTTTAATACTTAAAACTTAGGAAAATTTCTGGGAGAGGTTGAACCCCATAAACCCCACACTCTACGCCCATAAATGGGAGTGTAGAGAACATGAATTAAGGGCGGTATTTTCGCAGTTTCTATATCAAAACATGTTTTGGTCGAAATAAATCATATAATTCTTCAGTTGAACACTAAAATGTAATTTTCTTCACATGGTGACCTCAATCGTTGTTAAATATCTGTGAAGGATATCTTCATTTAAAATGTTTCTCATCTAATGCCGCTATGCTCATGACAGATATTCAAGAGCTGTTGATATCACCTTGTGAAGAAAATTAAACGTTTATGTTTCTAATGTAGTGTCAGTGTCTGGTGAGATTAAGGTGATAATATTGATAAATAACAAACACGTACTCCTTCTTTGTGTTGAAATCCTGAGTCAGCCAACCAAAAGTCACTATTTCACAAAAATTTAACAACGGTGTTATTCTAATCAGCTTGATTCGTTTATAAGTTACACATCAGTGTCATGGAATTAAGCAAAAACTTTGAAATAAAGACACACTTTTAAACTATAGGAAGGGTTGAAACTATAAGAGTAGCAGCAGAGGGAGGGAGGCGGGTGGTGTGGAAGGGGGGTAGTGAGGGTTAGGTCAGGATTAGAGTATGCTCTTGACCCGGTTCGAGGTAGGGTTAGATCACCAATGTAAACGTACAAAAGGACTGTTTTATAGAATGACTGACCTGGGCTGACTATTTTTAGACTTAATTATTTATAACTGATTACATCCCATCTTGTACTATAGTTTATAATAAAACTCCAGGGTGACTATTTACAAAGCTCCTATCCGACAATTTCTCCCTGTACTAAGGCCATTTTGACAAATTGCCTACGGATCAATATTTTATTTATTTTGGTGAAAAAAAATGCTATAAAAACTGCCACACTGTCCTTAGCTAACGTAACTTTATTTACCCCCACATTTCTATACAATACATCAGGGAATCCCAACCAGGGTACCGCGGCACACTGGTCCATTAGATGGCTATCAGCAAGTTTCTCACTACAACAACCAAATGTTTTCAGACTGATTAGTTTTATATGTGATGTACTGTACTGAAAAAAATAGTATCAAAACTTAATCTTTTATTGCTAAGCTTGAGCGCCTGTGTGTTAGCTATCAACGACTCATTCCAAATTAAGATAGCCAGCATGCATCTAGCTAGCATTATGGGGCCTGCCTTTCATTTCTGTACCAACAGCGCCCTCAAGAACCTCAGGTGTATATTTAGGACAAACATTCATCTAAGGTACGAGTACACTGTAGAGTCTTCAGCTAGAGGAAATCTAGCTAGAGCTGTCTAAAAGAAGTCTCGGTGAAGTCTCAGTGTGTAAACAGACGCGAGAGCGCCCTGGCGAGAGCAGGTCTAAGCTCTAGGCGAGATTTAAGCCAGGGTATGTAGTGTGACAGTGGAAACAGCTGAGAGAGCACATCAGTGAGAGTCTTTAGCTCTCACTAGCTCTAGCTAATCGAACAAATAGACTAGCTGCTCTCGGGTGAAATGGCGAAGACTAAATCTGTGTGGGATAGAACCAAAACAGTAACTTTAATTGAATGTTTTGAAAGCTATCCCGAATTCTGGAATGTCGGAGTTAAGGAATATCGAGGTGGGGATAAAAAAGGAAAGGCACTGAAAAATATAGCTGAATCTTTGGAAATGGAAGAGGCAGAAGTTAGTGAGAAATGGCAAGGAAAACGAAGAAAAAGAAAAAGTGGTGATGGAGCAGATGACATAGTGTGGAAAGGTAATTGGGAGTTCTATGACAGTTGACATTTTATAGTTGGAAATCATTAATACAGTCCATTCTACCTAATTACTCTAGCCCAAGAGTCTAGTGTACATATCAGATAGAGAAGTCTAGGCAGATTCTCTCTAAGGTAGTCTAGCTAGACACACTATAGAGAAAAATTCTGTTGCAGTGTACACATTGTTTGGAGAAGCTCTCGCTCGATTAAACGCTGTTCAGCCAGATTTTAATCAACAATGTACTCGAACCTTAACGAAAAAGGCTTGTTCTAGGGTTCCCTCTCTCCGATTAAAGTTTAACAGAAAGTTTAGAATCATCCTGTATAATTATTAACAATGTTATTGGGGTTAGGTCCTGGAACTCTCTAAGAAGAGGGGGAAGGAAACGACAGTTAAGGTCAGTATCTTTTGCAGATATTATATAAAAACAACTGTTTAGTACAAAAATAAACAAAATATTACGTCATGAGAAACGTTTAGTTTAATTTTCCCCTTTTGTAACTACACCGTTCACATAACTAGGACTAAGACTGTAGTAACGATATTAACATGGAGGGAGAGAGGTTTATTGTTCACAGGACTACTAGTAAGACTGTAGTAACGATAATAACATGGAGGGAGTGAGGTCTATTGTTCACAGAACTACTAGTAAGGCTGTAGTAACGATAAGAACATGGAGGGAGGGAGGTCTATTGTTCACAGAACTACTAGTAAGACTGTAGTAACGATAATAACATTGAGGGAGGTCTACTGTTCACAGAACTACTAGTAAGACTGAAGTAACGATAAGAACATGGAGGGAGGTCTACTGTTCACAGGACTACTAGTAAGACTGAAGTAACGATAAGAGTATGGAGGGAGAGAGGTTTATTGTTCACAGGACTACTAGTAAGACTGTAGTAACGATAAGAACATGGAGGGAGGTCTACTGTTCACAGAACTACTAGTAAGGCTGTAGTAACGATAGTTACATGAAGGGAGGGAGCTCTACTGTTCACAGAACTACTAGTAAGACTATTAACGATAAGATCATGGCGCCAGATCTATTGTTCACATAACTACTAGTAAAACTATTAACGATAATAACATGGAGGGAGGTCTACTGTTTACAGAACTACTAATAAGACTGTAGTAACAATAATAACATGGAGGGAGGTCTTCTGTTTCACAGAACTACTAGTAAGACTGTAGTAACGATAGTAACATGAAGGGAGGGAGCTCTACTGTTTACAGAACTACTAGTAAGACTGTATTAACGATAAGAACATGAAGCGATGTCTACTGTTCACAGAACTTCTAGTAAGACTGTAGTAACGATAGTAACATGAAGAGAGCTCTACTGTTTACAGAACTACTAGTAAGACTGTATTAACGATAAGAACATGAAGCGATGTCTACTGTTCACAGAACTACTAGTATAAACATTCTTACCGGAGCAATATTTTATTCATTATAGCCAAAAATGTATTTTTGATACAAAAACCGTAAAAATATGGATCTTAGCCCACATTTCCCCCCATACCCGGTAAGTACAACAATCGACCTTGCCAGCTAATAATTCAAGACGTAATACACACGTATATACAAACATTCCTCTAGATGCATCCGGGTCGGGGGGAACATTTAGGGACTAGAACGGCAACTGCGTCTGATGTTGTTGTCGAGGAATTCACCAGAATTCTTGGTCCAGGTCTTGGTGCTCACGCCACTGAGGTGGCACGTGGCTGAATTGTTGCGTCATTAGCCCACCAGATGGGATTGTCTCCAGCCAGGTCCATATTGGACACACAAGAGGCGCTCTAACAATAATATTATTGTTAAAATTGTAGTCAAATTTTAATCGAGCTTTAACGCCTGATTTTAATTGGAAGAAACTTATTTGAAAACTGGAAAACTTTGTCAACCCAATTGAGAGGGAGAGTGGGG
>CABFOW010000199.1:81307-134825 GCA_902141385.1 Timema californicum | reverse complement strand
TCCTTTTTTTTTTTTTTACATCAAAGACAATGATCGCGCAAAACGATCATAGAATTTGTTCATGATCCCCTGACATGGAAATGCTATTTTATAGGCAATTGTTTTAGTCATTTTGGATTCTTAGGTAACATTTTACTAGATTACGTCATTTCCGGGTCATTTTAACGGATTTGCGTCTAATAAGTCTACAGCATTTTAAAACACTATCGTTGTTTTGTAAATGCACAAATACTCAAATATAAGAGTTTACAACACACAACTGTTGTAATGAGAATTTGATGTCGACTTAAAATTTACTCTGTACACACTTTTAGCTGGAACGAGTAGTAATACGCGGCGCTTAAAGATTCAACTTTGAACAGACTTTACTTGCATTGTTGTAAAATTAGCCCTCCTGCTGGTGAGATTTGCAACTATAATATGATTTTGGTTGTTACTAAAGTTACTAAAACAATGTTATTATATTCATACATAAAGTAATGTCATCTACAGAGGTTACTTTTGATGGATAGTATCAATACTTACAAAATAACACAACCAATGTAGTAAAATAGTATCAATGTTGACCGCAAAGAAATATGTTTTGATTTTCTCTAGTGTTCTTCCAACCAAAATCAGGGTATAAGTTACACCTTGATTTTACTATGAATTTAGAGTTCCTTTTAGAAAATACAATAGTATTTTTTTGTGGACAACAATGATAAAATGTTACTATATTATTAGTGTTATTTTATAGGTATTGATAATATAATTATATCAAGAGTAACAGGTGCACATCACAAGACTTGATGTATGAATGAGTGAAAGCAGATCATGTAGCTTTTCTATCTTTCAGATATATAACATGAGCGAGAGTGAAAGAGCCTACCAATTTTTCCGGAAAAGATATTTTCACTGACTTTCTAGGGATTTTTTTTTTCTATGCATGGAAAGATGTGCTACGGATTTTTAACGCTAAATAAAAATTCGTTGACTCCAGCTGTGTTTGAACCCACGAGCATCGGGTCCGAAGGCGAGCACTCTACCCCAAGACCACTGAGGTCGACAATTTTTTTAATAAAATAGGGGTGTACGGAGAACTGCATTGGGAGTAGACTTCTGAGTCGGGAATTCGTAAATAAATGTTTATATTTAACGAAATTCAAGAGTTTAATTGTTAAGGACTTTTTACTGAACATATATGTTCAAGTTTCCATTCGAAGGATACAGGGGAAAAGGGAGGAAAATCACATTACACACATTTTCCAGGACAAACACTTTAATATTTCAAACCACGGAAGGACCTCAGCAACTAATTTAAAAAACTAACAGAGCTCTCTTTTAAAAATAATATAAAGTGCATCATAAAGTTCTCATGATTGAATAACAGATGGCAGCACTAGTTAAATTAAAGTTAAAATTAGACTTTCCCCATTTTCCCCTGTGCCTTTCATTATTAAAACTCCTGTTTAGTCGTGTGTAGCCTATTCATTAAAAAACCATTTCAATTTGTATTTTGTAATTTTTTTTGACACTTTTTATATTATCCAAGTCCTGTCTATGGTCATAAACCCTTAAAATACCAGACTAGCCTCTAACACGACTGCAACATGCTATAACAAGACTAGCTTCTAGCAAGACTGCAAAAGGACTGTAACTAGACTCTAACAAGACTGCAACAATACTGTAACAAGCTTTAACAAGACTATCCTCTGAAAAGACTAACAAACTATAACAAGACTTTAGCAAGCTGTAACAAAACTAACCTCTAACACGATTGTAACAAGCTATAAAAGACTAGTCTCTAACAAGACTTTAACAAGCTGTAACAAGACCATTCTTTAACAAGATGGTAACAAGACTGTCGCGTGGGATCCCTCCTAAAAAAAATTGCACACCCCTTGCATTATTCAAGAGCATTTCAAGTTGGGGTTTATGGATTGTGAGTATGTGTCAATTTCTTGCTCACTTTACAATATCACACATCAAAACACGTCCGCGTTTAACTACAACTATTTGAACTGTTGACTTTGCAGGGTTTTAAAAATATATTTTAGGGTAATTTACTAATATTTGATTTTTGAAATTAGTAATCTTTTAAAAATGGCTATTATTATTTTCTTCAGTTTTTTTTTTTTCAATCTGAAGAGTGCTATTATCAAAATAATAGTTTTATCAGGAAAATTTACTAAGGGCTAGTATACTGGTAACCAAGTTCAGAAAATGTTGTTCTAAACTATAATAACCTATATGAGTGAACATAATTATTATTTCGTTTAGTAATACTAAAATATTATCAATCAAAGGTGTTAATAAACGCTTTTATTAATACTTACCTAAAGATTACTGCATAGTTAGATTTCCCTAACTTATTGAAGGAACAAACAAAAATATATTAATACAACTATTATGTTTGCGATTGTGACAGCAAGAGATATTTATAGTACATGCAATGAATTGTGAAATTAAGTAAATTAAAAAGTATTATATTCAGAGTTGTATCTTTTTAAACTAGCCACCAAAATAAATAAATATTTTTTTTATATAACTTAGAGAAAAAGCCATACAAAACATTAGTTTCAAAATAAAATATTTTCATCTTGTAAATAGATACTTATAAACACAATCGGAAACTGCTGTATTTTTGTTTCGTCTGGCTCACCATCTTAATTTGTGAAGAGAACGCAGCCTTTTAGAAGTCTTCATTTGTAAAGAGTTTTTAAGTGAACCCTAAAAAAAACATCCATAACGTTATTTTCATAAGTTAATGTTTCATAAATATAAAAACGGTTTAAAAAAAAATTAATCAAAACAAATTGTTTGTTGTGACAGTTTTGACTGCCAAAAGTGATAGCAGTTCAACATATGGTCTTGTAGATCATCTAGTTTGGCGGAGGAATACACGAGAGTAGATATGGTAGCTGTCCCCACCGCTCCTATAGTGAATGCCCTATGGCCTAAAGGTTTGTTGATGTATGTGTGTGTTCTAGGAGACCCGACAGTGTTCGGCAACCTCCTGCCATCTCCTGAGGTCCTGGACGCGGTCAGAGAGAGTCTTGGCTCCCTGCGGTACAACGGTTACGCCCCTAGTGTGGGTGAGTGGAACCAACCCCGTCACGACACACGGGCTGTTTCCAGGGCAAGCAAGGTCTGACGCACTGTACTATTTACTGCACATTTTTGCCAACCATACAAAAAGTAATTTAATGGACGAATCTATGTTTATTGGCTTCAAAGAGCAAGTTTTTGAAATTGGGAGGAAACACTTTACTAGTACGGTTCAATCAGGCCTTGCTTATCTTGGTAGCCACCCATAAGCCGCATTTGTTATCTAGACTACGATAGATATGGGCTAATTAAGATATTAACAAGATATTATTATTAGTCAAATTTTCATGGGAAGGTTCAATTAATTACAAAGTACAAACATATTTTGTTGCAGCCAACAATGCATTTTTACTATGCTATTAGTATTGTTTTATAGGTATTGATAATATCTATAAAAAATGGCAGTTGTAAATCACGTGACTTGACGTAGGAATCTGTAAAAGTAGATATAATAGTTTTTCTTGCTGTCAGAAAAGAAAGGACCTTTTATGAAAATCAAACTTAAGCTTCCATTATTATTTACGGTTGTAGCTAAACTTGTTCCATTAAAATAACAACATTTGGTGTAACTAGTCTTGTTATAAATATCTATTGTGTAATTTTCTTTCTATAAATGTCATCTTAATCTGGAGCTTGGTGTCATCGCAAATGAAGAAAACCAACTAAAAAATAAGAACCACGGAACGTCAACTGGAGGGTCTGTTCTCTCTTGGTTCATATCAAAACGAATCGTACGGGTTTGTTTGAGAGACCCACAGCGGTGATCTAGTTGTACAAGATGTTAGACTCACATTTCAATATTTGTCCCGGCGTATTGGATTTCAAATTGTGGTTTCCCTAGCTTAATTCTCCGATAATTTGGGTGTGTTTCTTTTAAACTAGCCATCTTATCCGTACCTCTTAGATTAAAGCTCGATTCTCACGTTCGCCGAAAATGGAAAACAGAATCTGTTTTATGGCCCGTCTACAACCAAACGCACCCGCTTGTTGGACTCGCAACTACGCAATAACGTAATTTTGTCTGTCTACAATAGCTTACGCAAACACAATCGTATGTCGGAACTGTCGGACCAGCTTGTCGGGAGGAGATGAACATTGTCCATCTCTTGCGTTGGCTTGCGTTCAACCAATCAAAAAACAATTATGGATGGACTACTAAAATCAAATAATTTGAAGTTATTTGGTCTATGACAAAAACGCTTGGAAATGTGTAGTATTGAATACAGGATTTTCAATTAAAATCATGTGTATTTAACCATTTAAATATTTTTTTAAATATTTATTTCTTATTTGAAAACATTAATATGAATTTGACTTTTATAGTCTTCATTGAAGTTTGTTGCTATTGGTTGAAATTACGTTTTACGACTTTTCATTGTAGACAGTCTATTTTGTATTTAATAAAAGCGTAATTACGAGTGCATTTGCGATTGCGTAGTAGCGAGTCCGACAAGCGGGTATGTTGGTTGTAGACTGGCCTTTAGTGGCGCAGCAATCCACTCGCTGTAGGTTGACCTAACGCTAACTTAAAACAGCTGATTATCAACATATTTATTTTCTAGTGGATAAACATATTTTAGATCACTCTCCCGATGGATGTTTTCAAATTATACCGCTGTGTCGTGACACAATACAAAATAAATATACACACGCTTTTTATTAACGGGTTATTTCAGATCTCCTCACAACGGCCAACGAAGCTGTCTGCTTTATTCTGACTGTAGAGCGTATACGTTGTAAAATGCGCACGCGCACTGATTTGAGATGGTCGGTCCTTGGAATTTATTGGTTCTCCTGTGCCAAAAATTTCAGGCAGAGCATATAAGGCAGAGATGAGTAATTGAACTTTAGCGGAACACCTTGCGCCAACTAAGAGGGAATCTTCTGATTGGCTTAGAGCGCGTCACGTGACTACGTTTCTGTTCTGCGTGAGTTTTTCGGCAAACGTGTTAGTCCACAAAGTCGATAATAGTCTCTTTTTGGTGGTACTTATTTTTTTTTTAAATAAAGTTGAAAATGTGGCAGAAAATACTTGGAATATTTTGTACAAAAAAAAAAAAGAATTAACTCACCTTTTGAACAAAATCGAACCTTTTATTAGCATATAACAACAAACGTGTGGAGCAATAAATTTATATTAAATAAATATTCAATGACGAGTTGTTTAATCGGAGAAAAGGATATCGACAAATCATCTATATCAAACTCTTGGCAAATTACGGCCCACGTGACGTGCTGCCCATCACGTACTTGCCGTGGCCAAATTATCCATCTATTGAAACAAAATTATTGCTAAAAATGCCATAATTAAACAGTATATTCTTATGGAAGTGTATAGGCCTATCAGCGAGTGAACTTAAGCTTAAGATGACAGACACGAAGTATAGTCCAAATTCAACAAAATTACAGCGTCACGAGGAAATATGTGCTGCACGGTACATTTTACAATTCGCTTAAATCTGACAAATTCGCAAACATTTAAGATTTTGCTCTAATAATGTTGGTTTTATTATATTAACTTACATAGGTGAAACAATTTTTTTTTGTCTCACTAAAATCTTCTCACAATCGATAATTACCAATGAGCATTTTTAATCAGTCTTTTTTTTAATACTTTCAACTATACTAGATGTGCACCTGTAATTAAAGAAATGATGACAGGTATGAAAAAATTGAGTTCATCTTATTAAGTTATGTTTTATTGAAGAATAACTAACTTATTTTTGTCTATATATATTAAAATAAATTGTGTCTACCAAAAAATATTTTCTTTTTTGAAGCCCATCATTATATTTGAATTCTCAATGTGGCTCTTCAGCCAACAAATTTGCCCAGGCCTGATCTAGACTAGTAGAATTCTTGCTATAAGGATCTTTTAAGAAAAATTAACATAATTTTTTGTGGTCAATATTAATAAAATATTAAGTTATTGGTGTTATTTTATACCTATTGATAAGTTTTATCAAACGTGACAGCAGAAAATAACATAACTTCACGTATGAATATATTAAAGTAGTTATATAATAGTTGTTAATATTGAATATAGTCCTTCCTACTGGAATCTTTCTTTACATAATTCTCACTCTAACAACCCCCTGAGAGTAATAATACAAATATGCTTGTCACGCGTGACTGTTGGGCAGCCTATCTTTAGGCGACACAGACACTTTGGCGAGATATTACTACCCCTATCGCCTGGAGGTCGACCACCCAATTATCACGGGTATTAATTTAAGATGAGATGGAAGGGGACGCGAAAAAAAATCAGCCTTTTTGCAATTTTCACTAAAAGACTACTTCTTTCTTCAAAATAAATCAAATATTGCACCAGAAGTAACAACGAGTTTAATTTTCTTCACATGGTGATAAAAACACTTCTCTAATATCTGTTATGAGCATAGCGGCATTAGATTATAAACTTTTCAAAAGAAGATAAAAAGTTGTCATTAAATTCCAGGACACCCTCGACAGATATTTAACAACTGTTGTTATCACCGTATGAATAAAACTACACTCTAGGTTCCTATTGGAGAATTATTTGATTTATTTTGACCAAAATGTTTTGATAGGAAAACTGAAGCGACGCTGGTATTTTCTCACGTCTCTTCCTTACCTTAGTAATATATTTTTAAATAAGCTGCTGATTACCACAGTGATCTCGTGCATGGAAATGTCAGTGAGAGTCTGTTACAGGTTACATCGAGGCCCGGGAGGCTGTGGCGAGATATTCTTCCTCTGTTGACGTCACTGTGGACCCTAAGGTGCGTTCACAAATTTACCCGATAAATAACTAGATCTCTGATCGATTAAGTAGCCCGAGAGGGGATCAATTATGGGGTGCAAAAGGGTTGGTCTTAACCCACACCTCCATCCGGACAAATGGCGGTATACTTCACTTCAAACCTATCCTTATCATAGGTTTGTCAATTAATGTCGGTACTGACAATGATTACACACTCTGCTCTTGGCGTTCTCAGCTGCTTTAGCTATATTCTAGTAGGAACTGTTTATAAAATGCAGACATATTTGAGTACAGTTTAATGAAGGACATTTTTTTACGAGAAAAATATCTCACTATATTTGGGCCATTACAGTACTCATTAGGGTTCTGCGAGTGTTCGGATTTCAAGCTTTGAACTGAGCTCATCATTAAAGCTTGGGATAGAGATCTAAAGATTATTAGGCTTTTCATTTTCTAGTGGCCTATTTTATGTACTGAACTGTGCGTACAAATAAATTTTTAAGACGCAATGGTAAGTATAGGTTATGTAATTCAGATAACATCGGCAGTTTCATTTATAAATCATTCGGTAACTTAATAATTTGTTAAAATCAATTAATTCATAAATGTGAACCACAGACGCTGCTTCTACAAAATAGAAACATCCAAACGAGTATTTTCATAGGTTCATGTTTGAATAATATAAAAATTGTTAAAATTAAAACATAATAATAAACAAATTGTTGTGAAAGTTTCGACTGCCAAAAGTATCAAAAATTCAACATTATGGTCTTGCAGATCATATGGCTTGATTGTTGCGAATGTATACATTGTTACATAACCAGTAACTTCTGTTAGCTGTCACTTACCAACACTCCAGTGGCGAATCGACTTTACCTATGTTACCATTTTCCCCTTCCATTTAATTGTGCCGATATTTGCTGATCTTGCGTGCAGGACGTGTTGCTGTGCAGTGGATGTTCAGGGGCACTGGATTTGTGTATCACAGCTCTAGCGAATCCCGGACAAAACATCTTAGTTCCTCGACCAGGTTTCTCCATTTACCGTACCTTGGCTGAGGGGCTTGGAATAAAGGTCAAGTCGTATAATCTCAAGGTCAGTTGGATCAGGTGGATACATTTTCACTATTGCAAAAAAAAAAAAGCACAAATATTTTTTATACCAGTTTGACAAGTTTTTATTAAACAAATCCGAAATTAGTGGCATAAAATTACTATTTAAAAATTAACATATATATGTCCCTTTATTCTCTTACACTTCACTTGTTTTCCTCTCCTTACTCTACTAGAACCAGTTCTCCGTCTTTCATAAATGTCGGCGAGAGTAGAGTGAGTTACATTATAATTCAAACAAATATTGGTTTTTGATATTTTGTTAAAACTATTATGGTAGGATCAATTTTGTTAATACATTATTTAAAGTGTGGCAGAAGGGAGCGCAAGTATTTTTACAGTTTTTATAGAATATAAATTGTTTTAAATCAAATATTTCTCCAGTAGCAACATAGAGCTTAGTTTTCTGCACATGCTAATATCAACAGTTCTTTAATATCTATAAATGGTGTCCTGGAATTTTGTCAAAACTTTTTAAATAAAGAGAAAAGGTTTTGACAAAATTCCAGGACACCCTCGACATATATTCAAGATTTGTTGATATTAGCATATGCAGAAAACTACACTCTATGTTGCTATTTGAGAAATACTTTATCTATTTTGGTTTGAAAAATATAATGCTATAAAAACTGTAAAATTACTCACGCTCCCTTCTGTCACACTCTGGTGACAGAGGAATTCAATTTGCTATGCTTGTCGTCGGACATAAAACTACAAAATGAATATGGTCAGTGTCCAAAAGAAAATAATGCCGGAAAAATATTTTTGTCTGCTAGATGGATTTTTTTAGTCGAGTAACAGTATGTGTAGCTATCCTTGTAGCTCGTACCATGTGTTTGTCAGTCAGAGAGAAGATGTATCTAGACCTATCCTTGTCTCTTGTATCTTACAGCCCGAGAGGGGCTGGATGGTAGATCTCGATCACCTGGAGGAACAGTGTGACGAGAAGACAGCAGCCATCATCATCAACAACCCCTCGAACCCTTGTGGCTCAGTCTTCAACCGAGAACACCTGTTCGACATCCTTGAGGTCGCCAGGAGGAACTTCCTGCCGATCATCGCAGACGAGATCTACGAACACATGGTTTGTTGGCAACTCACACAGCTCGGATACTAGAAGCAAGATCAAGTACTACTGTGTACTGTGTGCTACTTGTGCTAATGTGTTGGGGCTAATAAAGTTGAATTTAGAGGAAGTGGACCCGCATTTTGCGTGGAGGGAGAGAGTGAAATTATTTAGGAAAACCACCCTCAGTACACCCAACAAGGATTAGAACCCTGATCTCCCCGTTACTGGCATTTGATTGTATGACGAGAGACAGTTTAGACCGTTCGACCACCGAAGTGGGTAGTTACTCAATTTAAATAATGTCGGCATACAACCTGAAAAGGTAGTGAAAAGCGGTGCTAAAAATTATATATATATATATATATATATATTGGTGACCTGGCGGTCTAGGGGTAAGGTGTCAGACTTCTATGCTGGCGGCCGGGGTTCGATCCCCGGTCCCGGCAAAGATTTATCTGATTACCAAATCCTTCCTTCACCTCTGACAAGCCATCTTGTGAATGTGGGGAATGCCAGGCCTCCACCGTGGTTCGGATTCCACGTTAAACTGTCGGTCCTTCATTTCATCTCACAATCACCCTACCATTACACATTAGCGTAAGTGCGTATAACCCGAACGGGTAGTAAGACGTGGTGCTAATAATAATATATATATTTAATGTAGTGTCTAATACATTGTTACTAATAGAGATCCTAGAAATAAATACTCGTGTTCCTTGCGTTCTTGCTGAATAGTTTATGTTGTTTGTTCGTGGTTTTCAAGATTCAGCGAAGTGTCCTCCTGATCTCAAAGTGTACACTTGACTTTGCAGGTGTTTCCAGGAAAAGAGTTCCATTCCCTGGGCTCCTTATCTCTGGAAGTTCCAGTCCTATCCTGCAGTGGACTCACCAAGAGGTTGGTCTTCAACAGCTTCGACGTGATCACTGATCATGATCGACAAGAGGTCTCTCCCCCCACCTGTGGGGTTCAATCCCCCTCTTTTAAAGCGAGTGCTGATGCATGCCCTCTTAAATTTCCCCCTAAACAACTAAATGTATCAATATTTTTTGGGAGTTTTCGGGGACAGATATTGTAAATTCACCGATGGTTGCCGGAGAAGCTATACACTATCTACGATAGGAGAGGTGGTAAGTGACAGCTTGGAAAAGTTACCATGTATCCATTCGCCAAACCATATTATCTGCAAGACCATATTATGTTGAGTTGCTGTTACTTTTGGCAGTCAAAACTTTGACAACAATCTGTTATTAATTATTTTAACTGTTTTTACATTATTGAAACATGAACTTATGAAAATTAACCGTTTGGATGTTTCTTTTTTGTGGAAGCGGCGTCTGTATATTCAATTAAAAATGCTTTTCAAACGAGAGCTTCTAAAACGCTGCTCCCTCTTCATAAATTAAGATGGCGAACCAGCAGAACAAGGGCTGTTGATGTCGTCATGCAAACCCTCCTCGGTTGTGTTCAGGCTCTGTTTACAAAATAAAAACGTATTATTTTGAAGCTAATATTTTGTTTGGATCTTTCTATAAGTTATAAAAAAGGTTTATTCATTTTGGTGGCCAGTTATAAGAAAATGCAAGTGTGAATATAATACTTTTTAATTTGTTATTTCGTGCGCGATAATAGATCTTGTTACCACAACCACAAAACAAACAACATCATATTTTTATTAATTTTTTTGTTCTTTCAACGATTTATGAAAACGTCAAATACAGCCTATTAATCCTAAGGGAAGTATTATTAGTACCGTTTGGTAAAACTTTTTATTGATAATACAGTATTACTAAGAAAATGATAGTTATTTCCGAAAATGTTGACAAAAGTTACTTTCAGTCATTGTTTGCAATAAAGAAACTTCTGCCAGCTGTCAAAATCCCTCCTACCGTAGACATACTCCGTCCCTGATAGGATAAGGAGGGTGGGTATAGGTTGATTTTGGTAGGAAGAACAGTAGAAGCTAGTTATCAAAGTTACTAAAACAATTTTAATATATTCATACATCAAGTCGTGTCATCTGCAGTTGTCACTTTTGATAGATATTATCAATACCTATAAAAACAAATAAAATAGTAAAATGTTATCAATTTTGGTCGCAAATAAATAAATTTGAATTGTCCCTAATGTTATTCCAACCAAAATCAGGGTATATATCACAGTGTTACATAACAGATCATTTACTTAAATTCTAATGTTGAAAATACAATATTATTATTAATCTTTTCCCCGACTCCCTTTGAAATAATGACATTCATTCTTGAGGTGAGTTACTTAACACTGGTTCTGTGGATATCGGTCTAGATGTCTACTTGGTGTAACATGGGTAAAGGGGGTAAATAAGGTAAGAAAAAAGCGACATGTGCTTTATGGATGGCCTCTTAAAGCCAACATTTAATGAGTATTGTTGCCAGATAGTATATTTAATAGATGATTATTGAAACATTACAAATTTTAATCCGGATATTAACTTTAAATTACATATATTTATTTAACAAATTAGGGACAACATCAGTCAGTGGAGGGACGCGAACAATGTTGTTACGATTCAGTCAGTTATGTTAACTGGTAACTAACTCTGTGTATAAGATAGAGGGAATATAATTTACACTGAAACACTGTTCTAGTATATTGTGAAAGTAACACCTTAGACTGGGGTTTCCAACTCACGATCCANGGGGGGGGGGGGGGGGGGGGGGGTAGGCATGAATGTCTTGGAAACGTAATCTACCGTGGTAAAAATGGATGTTTTTAGCCGTTAAACGGAAAGTTTGGATTTCTATGAGGAAAATACATGAAAGCTTTAATTGATGTTAATATTTAATTTCTTCCTTACATCTGGCCAAACTTAAACCACAACATCTGTAAGCAGAAGAAAAACAGAAAATCACATTTAAAAAAATGTCCTGAAAAGTCATATTGTAAAAGTTGAAGCTTTCACAACAACTCCCCAGGAGTATGCAGCTATAAGTACGTACGTGTACAACAAGTTGCGTATCATCAGGCGGACAGAAGTGTCCCGGCCTTGAGCAACTTGTTCTAAGGTTGAGCCTGTGTCGGATGAAACCGACGGAATCTGTTGTGACCATGTCTCAGAGGGAGTTGTGAACACCTGCTGTGATGTTCCCGCCTTACGATATGCTATTTGTTGTACGCGTATTTACAGTACTTACAGCTGCGTACTTCTGGCGTCGTTGCTTCTAATCCTAACTACATTCAGTAGTGCAAGATTAATTTTACGAACAATATTTTTTACTGCGATTTTCTGTTTATTTATGCCCACAGATGCTATGGTTTAAGTTTGGGCAGACAGTTTATAAACACCTCGTATTTGATTATCAACATTCCTTTAGTATGTAACTAAACATGTTTAAATTACCACTTTTTAATTCCCTGTCCTCGTTTTTCATGACTTGACAAAAATGAGTCGATTATGACTCGTGGATTCTATCGTGGGCCTTCAGGCTCTTTTAAGTTGTAAAACCCCAACTTTGGACCATGCGATCATACAAACGGGTCCTGTAGATATAAATGTCAACTAAGTTTCCCCGGTGTTGCGATAATGGTGTCATTTTGTGCAGGTTTCTCATCCCTGGCTGGAGGATGGGGTGGATTATCATCCACGACAGGAATGGCGTCTTCGACCAGGAGGTGTGTATTTGTGTTGCGGCTGCTCTTGATCTTTAGCACAAACTCTTATTACCTTTTCAGGTCATACGGAGGCTATGAACTAACTACGCCAATGGAAGGTAGTGTAACCACATTTACGTGTAGGAGGAATAGAAAAGCATTTATTAAAAAAAACACCCTCGGTACACCTGACTGGGTTTCGAACCTTGATATTTCAGTCATCGGCACTCTAGCCTTAGACCAAGTGACCATCGGAGCAGTTTAATATGTAATAATAAATCCTATGTGTTAAATATGAGGGTAGTTGAATTTATAGGAAGTGTACCCTACATTTTCGTGGAGGGAGAGTGGAAACCCATTTATGGTTAACAAAAAAAACCTCAGTACACCCGACCGGGATTCGAAGCCATATCTACCCATTTTCGGGAGTCTAGTCTAATACGAGAGTTACACCTTGTACGACATTTTTTTTATTATCACGCTGTTGCAACTATCTAAGAAAGAAATGATTACTAGGGCTAATACCAACTTTCACAACACATGAAGATTAGCGTTCAATCGCACCAATAACTGTACCGTTGGTCACGCTGTCTAAGGCAACAATACGGTGTGATCAAGGTTCTTAACTTGGATAGTCATGCACAGATTCCCCCCTCCCCCCCTCATTCTCTTTCCAGTTTAATAAGGGTGCTTTTCAAGTTAATAATCTTCCTTGTTCCTTCCCCCAGCCCGTCGATAAAGCTGATGTTAAACTTTTTTATTAATCATGTTTCGAACCAAAGTATCTCGGAAGTGTTTAGTCCTCGTCTGGAGCATGATTAGTTAATGCTCTCCGACTTTAATAGTTCTGGGACAGAAGGGAAAGTGAGCTGTCATTAAATGTGTAGATTCTTGGATAAAAAAATAGTTTTTACCAAAGTTAATAAAATATATCTTCAGTAGATACGTTAACCTTAAATTTATACTTTTAATCTTAACCGTTTTTGTATCAGCTTCGGTGACCACGTGGTCTAACGCGCTACTCTTACAGTAGACTAGACTGCCGATGACTGGAAGATTAGGTTCGCATCTCGGTCGGGCGCATCGGGGATTTTTCCCTAAATAGTTTTCCACTCTCCCTCCACGCAAATGTGGCTACACATCCTCTAAATATATCTTTACTAATCCAAAAAACTATCAGGGCACTTAGTACTCAAGTGTATAACCCGAACAGGTAGTAAGACGCGATGCTAAAAATAAAAGTTATTGTAGATTTGTCATGAACATCGCGTCATTTGACCACAGAAATGTTTCAAACGAACAAAAGAGTCTTGATCAAATTAAGCAATGCCCATGACAACTAATAAATAACTTTTTGTGGTACCGTTTGTAGAAAATCAAATCAAACTTATCTGCTAAAGTAGTTTTTTTATTAATTTTGGCCAATTTTTTTTTGTCATAAAAACTGAAAATGTACGGCCCTTGATCCGTGATCCTTTCAAGGCCCTTAAGAGAACAACATTCTCACAAAATTTGTTATTTCTGATGTTTTTTTTATCTTATCTGGCAAAGTTAAGGTGTAACACCTTACTTTACATTTAACCAGGTTAAAATAATATTAATAGCTATTATTGATGTGTAACTATTTTATATTTTAAATAATTAACTTAAAGAACGAGAATAACAATAGGACAGACCTTAAAAATCAAACAATTATTAGTATCAAATTAAATCAACTAAAATCATAGGTGACCTGGCGGTCTAGGGGTAAGGTGTCAGACTTCTGTGGTGGCGGCCGGGATTCAATCCTCGGTCGCGGCAAAGATTTATCTGATTACCAAACCCTTCCTTCACCTATGACAAGGCATCTTGTAAATGTGGGGAATGCCAGACCTCCACCGTGGTTCGGATTCCACGTTAAACTGTAGGTCCTCCAGTTCATCTCTACAATCACCCTACCATTACACATTAGCGTAAGTGCATATAACCCGAACGGGTAGTAAGACGCGGTGCAAATAATAATAATAACTAAAATCACCATAATTATCTTATAAATTTTAACAATTTTTACCTCATTTATACATCATATTATTAATCTTAATAAATTATTCATAATTTTTTTACATCATTATGAATCTTTTTGTATATCTTATATATCCTTAGCTTACCTTGCGTTTCTACTATGGCAAGGTTGGCCAACCTTTTTTAAGCTCAGTCCAGTAATTTAAAAAAAAATCATTTGATGGGTTACTGCGACCAATTATCTCTTGCCTAACAAAACATATTCCCACGTAACATATTTGATATCGGGCTAGTAAAATAACATTCAGTGCCTATATTTTATTAACAATTGATTAAAACAGTCAAAGCCTCTTTGTGAATGATACAATGGTATGAAAATGTTTCCCGGTCTAAATACTAAATAAAACAGCACACAAAGCCTCTTAATCTTAATAAATTATTCATAATTTTTTTTACATCATTGTGAATCTTTTTGTATATCTTATATATCCTTAGCTTACCTTGCGTTTCTACTATGGCAAGGTTGGCCAACCTTTTTTTAAGCTCAGTCCAGTAATTTAAAAAAAAATCATTTGATGGGTTACTGCGACCAATTATCTCTTGCCTAACAAAATATATTCCCACGTAACATATTTGATATCGGGCTAGTAAAATAACATTCAGTGCCTATATTTTATTAACAATTGATTAAAACAGCACACAAAGCCTCTTTGTAAATGATACAATGGTATGAAAATGTTTCCCGGTCTAAATACTAAATAAAACAGCACACAAAGCCTCTTTGTGAATGATACAATGGTATGAAAATGTTTCCCGGTCTAAATACTAAATAAAACAGCACACAAAGCCTCTTTGTGAATGATACAATAGTATGAAAATGATTCCCGGTCTAAATACTGTTCGAGCAAAGAAACACGGCCAGTTCTTTTCCCTAGCATCGCCGGAGTACCAACCGTGCCATCAGGTTTACTCCAGACTACATCACATTATTTATACAGTTGTTCACTGCCTCAACAACATCTCTTACAGTTGTTGTGGGCGATAATCGACTGAGTCCTAAAGGTTCCTGAAAGACGTCAAAGTTGTAATTTATGCCCTTTACACAGGAAACACATTAGAGACAGATGGCGCGCCATTCAAAATGTCTTGAGGGGAGCCACTGTTTTGACCCGCGGGACACCAGTTGGCCACCCTTGTTTAATAGATAGTGTCATAGTGTAATACGTCAAGAAGACTGTAAACGGAGTGTACATTGTGTTTTGGCATGTGTGGGCAGGTCCGTAAAGGTCTGCAGCGTCTGAGTCAAAGGATCATCGGAAGCAACACGCTGGTGCAGGGAGCGCTTCCCGCCATCTTGAAGAACACTCCTCAGGAGTTTTACTACAACACGCTGTGCATCCTGCAGGTAGGCTGCTCGCAGGGAACAGCTCATTGAGATTATAACAGTGCTCTAGATGTTTTTATTGATTATTTTTCTGGCTATATTTCAGACTATTGTTTATTTTTATCTACTGTTGCCTTCAGGGCTGGCGCAAGGGTTTTTATCCACCTTAGGCGGTACTTATTTTCGGAATATTTTGTATTAAGTATCAAAGTGATTCACTGACAAAGTAAACCCAAATGTCATAAAATAAAATAAAAAGTGATTGTTATTAATCAATTAAAAATATCTATATATATAGAAAGAGATATTTTTAATTGTATATATATTTTTAATTATATATGTATATATATATATATAAATATTAAGTGTGTGTATATATATACACTTAATGTTTATATTCTACATTGAAAAATGACACCCGTACCCGGGTATCGAGTCCATAACCTTTGGCTTAGTATGCCAATTCTAGTCTGTGATGGACCAGAGGACATATGAGCGACCAATTAATATCACGAGCTATCAGATAACGCAGTCATCTTCGACTCGGGAGGGGTGTTATACTGCCAAAAGTTCAATGACAATTGTGCAAAGGCGCATATAATGATGAAATAAATAGCCAAACTATTATATATGTTATTTACGGTTATAGCCACATCTAAATATCATATTAATTCAAGTGAAACAAACTCTACCTTAAAATATGAGTAAAGAATGACCGTGGGCACGGGACACCTACTGAGTCTCAAAACTCGATCTAAGGAATCATCCTAAAAAGGGCTTTTAACCTAAGTTTCTCAGTGGGGACCTCGTGGAGGGGGCCTAACCAGCTTTCCCAGACGGTACTAGCCACCGACCGGAGGGAGGGGCTCTTCCTCATTCACTCCCGCACATATGACCTCAACATAAATTTATCCATCCTTCGGGAAAACCCTCTGGAAGTTTCCCAGGATCCGCCCCGAGGAGGATCTCCTCCGGGCGACAAACATCTCACAGGTAGGAAGGCAGCTTTTTGTCCCGTCCGTGTAAGGGCAGTCCCCACGAGGGTGAGAATTCATCTCAAGCCCATGGGCTTCCAACCCTGACCTGACGTTACCCCAATCCTACCAGGCAGTAGAATTTTGATAAGAAAAAGTAGCTTCCAAGTATTCCTTCATATCATAAACAGGGTATAACTTTCCCACTGCTCTGCTGTGGGGCCATCTGTCATTGGAGGATGTTTCAATAGTTGTCATTGCTTGATTGAGTTCTGATGATGATGATGATGATGATATTTGTTCTCAGAACAATGCTCTTGTTGCATTTGAGATGTTGAAGAATATCGAAGGATTGAGACCAGTCATGCCTGAAGGAGCAATGTACATTATGGTAAGTTAACCAGAGTAATTTGGAGGCTAATTTTGAATGGATTGATTTAGACTACACCCCTACACCAATTTTATTTTGGCATGAATGTGGAGTTACAGCCCAGTTTTCATTTTAAAAAATAAAAATATATTTTTCGCAGACAAAGTTGATAACATTTTACTATACTTTTAGTGTTATTTTATAATTTGGATAATACTATTCAAAAGTGACCGCTGAAGACAACATTACTTGACGTATTAATACGTGACGGTAGAACTATTCACTTTTCTAGCTGTCAACTAAGCCCTTTCCAATGAAAATTGTACCTACTATACTCTACCAATCATTAGCATGACACATCATTACATGTCTGTGAACTAAATCTTAGTTATTTATTTTGAACCTAACCATACTTTCAAAAACTAGTCATTTTGTTAATGTAACAAGACTCAAGTCTTCAATGCCACATAACAAATATTGTGTAAATATTTATTTAGAGAAACTTTGAATATATGTTATTTCAGCCTGCTCCAACAACTCCAGATATAATTTAATCCACGTGTTTTATTTATGGATAGTAAAATACTACTTATATTTTTAGGTTGGTATAAATATGGAACATTTTCCTGAATTTTCCTCGGAGCTGCATTTTTTGGAGCAAATGGTGACCGAGGAGTCTGTGTTTTGTTTACCCGGTCAGGTAAGTAAAGAAAAATAACCCAGTTTTCACTTTTAACTATTATTTTTATTTACTGTTACTACAATACAAGTTCTTAAATACAACAGTGCATGTAACCACACTTAGAAGGGACTCCAAATTATTCACACTTTGAATCAGTTTCCCATTATTTATAAAATTAATATCTACTCTGAACAAGATTTGAGCCATAGCTTCTCAAGAGTAGTTGTTTAGTGTCAGAGGCTCAGCTCTCTCAGCCACAAACAAGGTCAGAAACACAATATGAGAGCACATTTACAAAAATCTATAATATAAGTTTAATAATGTACTGGAATGTTTGACAATGACCTTTTGATCAACGGTTGAGTGCACGAGGTTGGCTTCTCACCTTTTCTCTAGACTCTTTTCCCTTTTTAACGTTTTATTTAGCACAAAAGTTTAATTAATATTAGGTCAAGGCCCCCCCCTAGCTCTATGTTGCCAAACTTCGGTATTCTCGCCTTTTAATAAGGACGACCATGGTTGAAGTTATTTTCTTTCAGAAGACGTGAACATATCAATAGGAATCAAGTAAGACGAATAGAATGGAAATAACAGTCAAGACAGTGTCAATGTTTATATCCTTAGTTGGCAGTCAATATCAAGGTACATATATGACAGATTGTAGATGGACCATGAATAAGCCAACACAGCAGTGGGCATATGAAAAATGTTGTCACCTTCGTCTGGTCTGATTTACCAGTGATGAAGAAGTTGAGGTTTATATCTCATTCAGTTTTACAGAGTAAAATATTTCCCCCCCTAAGAACCTTACCACTTTCTCTCCACACAAATGCAGGTACATCTCCTCTCAATTATACCCTCACCGTTGCCCATTTAGTGTATGGTATGTATGTGGCCAGTCAGGACAGGTAGTGAGATGGGCAGTGTATAATTAAGTTCAGCCGCTTTAGTGGCGTAGTTAGCTAGCACACTAGTTTCGTATTGAGTTAGACTGCTGATGACGGGATATTGAAGTTTGAATCTCGCTCGGGTGAACTGGGAGTGGTTTTTCACTCTCCCTCCACGTAAATGCGGGTTCCCTTCCTCTAAATCCAACCTTCTAAACTCCTAATCCATTAGTGTGATTAGTACTTAAGCATATAACCCGAATGGGTAGTAAGATGCGGTGCTAAGTATTACTAATTAAGTTCAAATCAATTGTCGCACAGACTACACCGCACAACAACACTCGGATACCAAGTTCTGTATACCAACAATATGTTGTTTTGTTGAATGATGTTAGTGTTCATTTAATTTATGTGTAAAATAGTTTGTATCTGACCATTTCACAAGTTGTTATGCTATACTGCCTTTTATAGTATTCTGGTAAGGAGATCCTTATAGAAAATACAAACATACTAGGGATGGGACCCTCGAATCCTTACAGAGCTTAAATGATTCAAGAAAATATCGGATTAAAGACTCAAATCCTAAAAAAAATCAATTAAAAAATATAACTCAATTTTCCAATTGAAATTGGTTTTTAAGCTCCAATAATGGCTAAGAACCAACACAGTTAAAATACACTCTCAACTACCAGGGCCCAGACCAGTAATTTAACACTTAACTTATGTATGCATGTTATAATGAATGAATTATAAGAGAAAAATATTAACATTTAGTTAATATTCCTAATTTTCTTCTATTCCATTAAATTTCTGTTTCTTTTGAGTGTCGTAATTTTTTCCAAGATTCCGATTAAAATTCAAGATTCGAACTTGAGATTCAATTTGTAATAAAGCGGATTCGACCAGACTCTAAAATATACTTTTTTTTGCGCTTAACAATGACAACATTATTATTTTTAAAAAGTGACAGCTGCAGATCACATAAATTTATGTATGTATAAATATAATTCTAGTAGATTTTATAACTGTCAAAAAAGTGCCTTCATATCTAAAGTTATCATAGTTAAAGTCTTGCATCCCAGATGTAACTTTTGATAGCAATAAGCTACATTTAGCCAAAGTGCACTAAATTAGATGGTTCTTCCTATGGCCACTATTAGTTTGTGCATTGTTGCAGTGTTTCGACTACCCCGGCTACATGCGCCTGGTGTTGTCAGTCCCAGAAGAACAGTTGAGGGAGGCGTGTCACAGGATAGCAAACTACTGCGCCAGACATTTCACTATTAGCTCCATATCCCCCTACCTTGTCCAACGCAAGCACAGCTTACCTTGTCCGACGCAAGCACAGCCTACCTTGACAACAATCAGTACTAAGGCCGGAGGCATCGAAGATGATATGTGAAGAGATGAAAGGACAAATAGTCCAACATTTTTAAAATACCAATGAAATTGATGAGAAATCATTATTTGTAACAATCTCCTTGTACGAGTGGTAAGGCGAGCCAATTACAAGTCTGGAGGACCTTAGTTTGATTACAGATGGTGTCTAATAAGTGTTTAGTATTTTGTAAATATACCCAGATAGTGTAATTCCTGGTGCTAGCGCTGGGTGAGCAGTATTGATATACCACCATCAATTAAGTTTGTATTCAAGTTTTTTGTAACTTTTTTTTCCCTGCATTTAGAAAGTACACATTAAATGTTCCAAGCAATTTAATATAATATATTAGCAATATTTCTTTTCTAGTAATTTGTATCTTAGGGTATGTTGGTGACATGTGTGCAAGTTTATATCTATTTTGTGTTTTTAAAATGGCTCCAATAATGTGCTAAAAAAACTATGCAAAATCAAGCAAAAACATGTTTGGAACATTGTTGTTAATAAGAAAACATGATACAAAGTAACCAAATCAATTTTTTTTAAAGAAATAATAAAAATGAAAATTTTATTGATCATATATATTTTGATGTTTTTTATTACTTTAAATGTGATGGTAATAATTTTCAATATTATTTCAAAAAGCATTGAACATTATTCTCACCGTAATTTCTATTATTTTTTTATGTTTCCAATATTGCCATATACCAAGATGGTAAAATCTGGTCATCTTGGTTTGGAAAGGGAGAGGGAACAGATAATTTGTTCTTCAGCATTATATTCAAATAATTTTTAGAAGCGAATGTTTTTGTAAACAACAAACATTAAGAGAGTAATAGATTACTTCAATGTGCATTCACTGATCAATTTTGCATGGGGCTCTCAACAGAAATGTCTGGAAAATTTGTAGTAAAAATCATTAGTCAGCTCAACAAAATTTACATTTACATATTATTATATCAATGTTAAGTTAAATATGATGATAGTTGAGAATTTTATAAAGTTTAGGGGGACACATTTTAAAAGTCTATACAATCAGGAAAGTCCACTTTTAATTAAGGTAATTTTAGTCTGTTTGATTTTAATCTAATAATGGAGCCAAGTTGTTATAATATTCAAGTTGTACTTGAAATTAAAAATAAAGTGTGTATGAAACACACAGGCTACAGTGAGATTTATAATAAATATTTATTTTATCAGAGCGCTTGTTAACCTTTGTTCAAGTTAAATTACCACCACACAGAGTTAATTCTAGCTGATGTAATACTTTTATGTATACTTGGACTAAGGAGTGTGTAGTCAGCCTAGTGTTTATTTTATATTAAACTTTTTTTTCTTTAAGTGTCATATTATACCTATTTTTATTGTGATAGAAAAATTATTCAGTGTTCACAAATATAAATAGTTTAAAAGAAAAAAAAAATTTTTTGAAGGGCCAATATTTAGTAATCATTTTAAAATGCTTATCAAATTTATAACAAAACAGAGGATTTAATCAAATAAATTGTTTTCAAAACAACAAAGAGAGTGTTTTTTTTATGTGTATGTTTAATATAAGTACCTAAAAACCTAGTCAGGATCAGTGGTCGCGAGGTAAAGTGGTCGCCTCAGGACCCAATGTTCGCGGGTCAAAACCCAGCCGGGGTCGATGGATTTTTCTTGAGCGATTAAAATCCTTAGCACAACTTCCTTCAAAGGGGAGGTAAAGCTGTCGGTCCCATGTAGATTGTGGCTTGTAGAATAGACCTGGAACGTATGTGAAAATACCTTTCCCTGCAAAATTGGTAGGGCCTCTCACTCTTGCTCAGAGAAATTATTATTTGCTGATACAATCAGGCAATTCAGAGTGCATGTTAAATTACTCTAATACATAACTAGCATCGTAACTTAAGGTATTAAAGATGGAGAGAGTAGCTTAAAGTAAATACACATGTGTGTTAAAGGGATGAAAAAAAAAGATCCATGAAAACCTATCTGGGATTCAAATCTGAATCTCTTCAGCAACAAAGACCAAGTTCAATGTCAGTCCAACGCCTTAAAATTCTTGGGCAGCACTGCAAGTAGCTTGTGTTCACAAAATATTAATTTTTCTATATAAGAATATTCAATATATTTGAGAAGTTTTTATTTACCTTTTTAAATTGTTGGTTTGGAGTAAAGTTCAACTAGACAGATAAATTAACTAAAAGAAAGGCTGATTGAGATAATTTAATGAGTTTATAAAATATTTAAATGGCTAATGTAAATTGATAAATAGCTTTTCATTTCATGTCACAAAAATTGACATAATCAATATTTACACTTAAAATGTAATATCCTAATAATATTGAGTGATAAACTTTAAAAAGTCTACACTGTAAACACAATCACATAGATGAAAATATTCAGAATTATTAATACCAGTTATGAACTTTTATTTCACTGTCATTAAGTAAAGATAATTATATAAAATAATGTGAAATTTACTTCTCTTCAGTTGTCTCACACTTAAATTTAATGTGTTAAGTCTAGTTATTAAAGCTTTGAAAGCTAACCATGCTGTATTGAGATTATTTTAAATTGATTATCAATATTATAGCTAGTACTAGTAATGTTATAAAAGGGAGTTTGTTATTTAAAATTACACTTTCATTCGGAAAATGTTTATACATTTTTTTAAAAGAATATACTTCTTTGGAGCAAAGAATTTTTAAAATATTTGTGAACCAAACAAATACATTTTTTAGAATAGGGATACTTATTGTATAAAGAACTAACACATTTATTTTTATCTTTTTCATATAGTCATATCGAGATCACTCAATTTGTTAAATTAATTTGTCCAGAAGATGCAGCAACACTAGTTCAGGACAAACCAAGGGCACTAAACATTCCTCTACACAAATGCGGGTACACTTCCTTTAAATCTAGCCTTCCTGATCCCCAAAACCATTAGCGCATTTAGTACATAAGTGTATAACCCAAACGGGTAATAAGACGCAGGGAGAGAGTATCAAGCGAATTGGATCAGCTACATGAAAAAAGAGATGCAAAAGTCTCGACGATCAAAACAAGTTTTAAGGTATAACCAAAAAGTAAACGGTTCATTGGTAGACCTTGGAAGTGATGGCTGGAAATTTTTCAAAGACTGTATAGGCAGATAAATCGACCCATGAAGCGAAGAAGAATTATAATGTCAAGGAGGGAGATTTACACCTGTGTTTTATTCTATTAAGTTCACTTAAAATATTTGGTAAATTAAAGGAGAGGTAGTAATTATGTTAGCGGGTGATGACAGTGGACTACATGCTGATCCAAACAACTCTTTTCAAAATCAAATCTAATAAGTATAAGTAACATTAAGATAGAAACTAATACTACTTTTTAAAATTATTTGACACAAAACACACAACTTCTATTTAAAAATAATAATAATAAAAAAGTGCAAATTTAAATGACAATATTTCTTTATTTCCAAATTATTACTACTTCAGAATATTTACAATGTATAGAAGATATAATGTGATTAGTTTGTGACAAAACCATTTACAAGCAAACTTTTTTTTAAAATAATTTTACGGTAATATTTTAGTTTCATAAAACGTTTTTGAATTATTCAAACGGTGACTTACATTTACCTCAAGTGCATCTAGTATGTGCAAAAGATTTTTCTGTGTATATAGTAACATAAGACAGCTTGTGTTCCCGCAGTCAAAGTAAATGTTTCTTCTAAATGATAAGGCAGGTGCACAAAACAACAAATTCATTCCCCCTTTATCTATTTAATTGGTTAGTTCACATGATAAAAAAAACTGTATTACAACCATAGATAAAAAAACACTACAATATTACATTATGTATGGTCCACTAAAGAGATCGTATAGTATTTATTTACTTAAAATAATAGAGCATGTAAATATGTTAAGAAGACCTTAACTATTATACTTTCTAATGTACCTTATAAATATTTTCTCGGTTCTTCTAAGATTATTAATTATTACATTAATAAAACTGAAGACCTTGAATATTTAGTATAAAATGAATATATTTACATTCTTGTCGATAACTCAAATGAACAAATTGAAAAAGATTAAATAGCTTACCAAACTTAGCTCAAGGTTAAGATAGCTTAATTTTAATCATAAAAAGTATTCACAAAGTATACATTTTCTAATTGTATGGTTATATTATTAAAAGTATAAAATAACAACTACACCAAAGGATTTGATCAACAAAATTCAGTTAGGCTGCATCATTAATTCTTGAATATACTGTCATAGATCATCAAGTTCATGGGGACTGTGGTAGAAGACCCTGCGGTTATCAATATTTCTAGCTTCCTGACAATCAACAGAGAAGTACTCACTAATTTAAGTAGTTTGGTAGGGGTGTAGTCAAAAACTTTGAAAGGAAATTTTCAGGTTTGGCCAATAATATGAAGCCAATAAAATATGTAATGTTAAAATACACTTTTGTGTGCTGTTATGTACATCACAAAGTAATATAATAATTTACTTCAATTATTATTTAGTATTACTTCCAGTCCTCATTCTCAATTTCTTCATCTCCTCCTGAGTAATATTCAGTAGTGGCACTTTTTTTAAGCACCGCGTATTACTTACTACTTGTTCAGGTTATACACAATGATACTAATTACACTAATGTGTTAGGGATGAGGACATCTATTAACATGCTATGGACTCGGCACATAAGTGGCGCCAAGCACCCCTGGACATCGTGGTCCAGGGCAATTTCTAGGTCGGTACCTAAAAAGCTCCAGTCCCCTCACTCCGAAGGGTGGGATGATCTGGATACCCAAGGAGGCGAGAATTAACTCCTCCTCCCCTTCAAGTCCCTCACTGGTTGGATCAACAGAGGGGGATCACATGCCTTCCACCTATCCAGGGTGGTAACTGTAGCTATTTACTTCCACTTACAGAAGCGACCTTGCGATCTCCACTTTTTCCCGTGTGTAGGGGAATGGGATTACACCCATTGCGCATGGGAAAGTAATTCTTCACCACTCATGCGTACGAGTGGAGACACCCATGTTCTAACCCATACACTACTGACTGTCCAGGTTAGCACCGAAGCTCTAAAACGGCCCACTGCACGAACGGTGAGACCCAGAACCCCAGGCCTGGAGGTCCAGAACCCCAGACCCCACTGTGCTGCCAACACCATCATTTGTCGGCAATTAAACTCACTGCCCCACAAAGTCGAACCCATTTCAGGGCCGCTGCCACGAGCAAGATCGCGACGTGGGCTTTCGGGCCTAGCCCTGTGTACTAGTTATAAGGAAAGTAGTCAAACGGAGGCATACCAGTCCGCAGGGCCACCCCAAGCATATGTAGGTAACCGATGCAAGCATCAGTCTTTCTGGCACGGACAAATGGGATGAGGACAGTTGAATTTAGAGGAAGTGTACCCAAATTTATATGGAGAAAAAGTGGGATTTACTTTTAGAAAAAAAAAAAAAATCTCAGTACACCCAACTGGGATTTGAACCCCAATCACCCAGTTATCAGCAGTATAAACTAACATGAGAGTGATTCCTTAGACCATGCAGCCACTGAATCAGTTGTAGTGCAGAGATTCCTTTAATTAACCAGGCACTCTATTCTTCCAGCAGATCTGCTACAGCCTAAGACTGACCAACTTAATTACAGGTTCAATGACCTTGCAGGATACAAATCCTACCATTCTGCTTTGTTGTGACCTTGAGGTTATTATTAGTCACATTCAGTTATTCCAGCTGAACAGATACACTTCCAGGATATACATTTGCAGCAATTTGTTGATTTTCAATGGAAAATGTTAGGCTGCAAATATATAAGAGTACAGTTTTATAAAGAATGTATTTAGAGAAAAAAATCACAATATATTGGGGTCAATACTTCAAGTGTTAAGCTGTAGGCCTGGAGCCTTACTGCTAGGATAGATAGCCTATCCCAATCTAATTTTTACCGATGTATGAATAAAAATTTAAAATCTTATACCACAATTATTTGAAATTAGATTCTCATATTTTTTTAACATTTAAATTCTTTCTGTTTTAGTTTTTCATCATGATGGTGACCGATATCGTTATTTTGTTACAGTTCCAAAATACATTTAGAATCACAGGAGAATATCATATTTCCATAAGGTGAAGCACCAACATTAATGTTTTTAAATATATACAGTACGTCTGTATTGTGCGTGATAAGCCCATGGTTAGAAATAAAATAGTGTCCGTTTATAAATTTTATTTTGAATAAAGATGGGTATGAATTAATGGAATCGGAAAGTTTTGAGACATAATATCATTAGAATAAATAAGATAAAATATTGTTTTTTTGAGCTACTCAAACCATAAATTATATGCAGCACTTTTAAATTGTCTTAAAATTTCAATTTGTTCCATAGCATGTACACATATTGAATAGTAAATTTGCATATTTTACGATTCTTTTTCCAAAACAAACTTGACGTAAATTACATTTTTTTTTAGTTTAGGTAAACCTGGCATTTAAATGCAATGGAATAAGATAAGTAATCTCCTTGTGAGAACCTATGTACAAAGTTTGACCAAATATTAAAGTCAAACAATATTATCTTTGAAATGTTACTCTGTGTCATAACAAAAAATCCAAAAGAAAGACAAGTTTTTATTACCATATTGATTTTAATCTTGTGCTCATCTTGATATTTTTAAAATCTCATCTAAAACTTTGATATCATAAAGTCATACATTTCATTTTATACTTCTCAAGATGAATAACTATTTTATAAATCATCTCATAAGCAATACAAAAATTAATAATGCAAAGTGCTTTTGGAAAAAGTTTTCATTAATAAACCATATTTATATTCTCTTTGATTTAAAACCCTAAATTAAGTTCATTTATTTTCAAATTTCTTAAAGAATTTATCTAAAGGAGATTGTTAAAAATAGAAAATATGATATATAAAGATCTGTCAAGTTCAAGTCATAAATATTGATTCAATTGGTTTTATTGCAATGATCACTCAACAATATTAAGTATTTGGGTGTGCAAAATCCATTTTTTCAATTCAAAGCGAACTCCAATAAAATTCATGAATTATTCACAAAGATGAACCGAGGTTTGAATATTTTTTGTTAGTTGTTTTACACATAATTTTATAACATTATCACTAAAATAACTTGGAAAATGTTTTATTGCACAATTTTTGGTAATATTTCATTCTAATCTGATCAAATTATCACTACTTGCAATTCAATTACTTCAGACTTTTTCATATGATTATGAATTTTCAACAGCTCAGAATGGTAGTAATTAAACATCAAGTATTTTAACTCTATTTTTATTTGCAAATCTTCATTTACTGCTGAAACCGGATTTAAAAAAAATATCAAAATCAAAGCTGATATTTTTTCCAAAGCCGAATCAAAGTTTTGAAGCTTCACACACCTCTATTAATTATGACAAACTTTTAAATCAGTGTAGTGTTACAATTTGTTTAGAGAATATTTAGTAGTTTCCATTTAATTTAGGTATTTCAATACCATTCAATTTAGTCTTTAAAAATAACACTTTTTAAAAATCCATTAGTTTTAATCTAAAAAGCATGAACACAAACATTTTCAAACATAACCAACATTAAAATAAATTCCACTTATGTGCAGCTAGCAAGTGATAAAACAAATTTGCCAACAAACGGAGAAACTAAAAACAAATTAATTTGACTTCTAATATTTGCTTACAACTTTATTTAATTAAAGAGCTCTGTCTAGTTAAACAACACTTTAAGCAGGATCAGTGACAGGGGAGACCTCTATACTGGGCCTCGAGCTGATGGGGGCCCTGTCCTTAAGGATGTTTGGAGCATATGGATATTATCTCAAGGTTGTTCTCGCCCACTCTAGATTTTCAAAATTTGGGTTAATGAGAGATTTTGGAGTGCTCTAAGCAGCTTAGACTAAAGTACCCAGATGATTTGACTATATCATTTGACAACAAAATCATCCATTTGAAAACAGTATACAAAGCTACCTTTATGAGCTGCCTCCAGCCCACTTGATATATTAAAAACTATTACATAATCTACAACTAGAAGGCATTTTTGCAGAAGTGTGCAAAGCAATTCGAATTTTCTTCACTCTCCCATTAACAGTTGTTGAAGTTGATCGAACATTCAGCAAGATTGTATGGTTAAAAACTGCATGCACGCTAGGATGGTAGGACACAAAATATCAAGAAGGATCACCTTCGAGGATTTATTTAAAATACTTTGCTGCAATGAAAGTGACAAGACTATTATTATAATATGCTATATAAGAAAAGTGTAACTATCACTATCAGTTAGCCAACTTATCGATTATTGTTAAGATAGTCAACTACTAGTTGTATCAGCTATCATACATAATACAAAGGTGAGGTTAAACAAATTTTATCTTTTTTCTAATTCTGTCCTTGTACGTGTCTTAAACAAGTGAAAAGGAGGGGCCCAGGCGGTGGGGGCCAGAAAATCATCAGTGAAATAGGCCCCAAGATTTCTGTAGCTCACCCTGCTGATAAGGTTATGCCATCCTTTTGAAATTTATTAAAATTATTGAGTTTCTTTTACAAATGACATATATTAAATTAACATAAAAGTTATTAACCTCAATAAAATAAAGAAATTAAATACAATCAAACCTAATACTAATTTTATTTATTATAAAATAATTTTTTTTTTAAATTAGGCTGATTATTCTCAAGCTACTTCAATTATGTTTGTTGGTCAATTTTTCAATGGCTTATTTTTAAATAAAACTTATACAAATTTAATAAATTTGAAAATAAGTTGATTTTTATTGTTATTAAAAAACATTTTTTTTTTAAATCCTAAAGGATATTTGAGAAAATATTAGAATCATGAACAGAAAAATTTAAAAAACAAACCCTTCAAATTGTTTAAGATCTCTAATACAGCTTAATGGTGTAGCACCAACATAATAAATAAGAAAAACTTAACAACCAGACCTTAAACAATTAATTCAATACTTAATTGAATGGGAATGAATGTATCATTGTTATAATGAATGTCTTATAACAAAAAATGTTAACATTTAATTACGATTTCTACTTTCCGTTATATTCCTCAAATGTTCATGAAATTTTTACAAGAATCAAATTCAAACTCAAAATTCGTAGGTAACATGAAGATTCAAATTTGTGAATGCATTTGAACCAACTTTACTTTGTTTAGAAATTATAGTGAAATATCTATTTAACTTATCTTCATCCTTAAGTAGTGTGGACAAATAATTCACTTGGATGCCATACGTGGTGGCAATGGGTTTTTTTTAAATTCTATTTTCAACATGTTTAAAGATTAGTAGCAATTGTTATTTTGGCTTATTTCATTTAACCATGATTATAAACTACTGGGAAAATGTAGGATTAACTAACTTATCCAATATATTCTCAAATACTTCATCATTTAATACAGTCAGACCAGCTTCAGTAGCCGCACGGTCTAGCGCACTACTCTCACAGTAGACTAGACTGCCGGTGACGGGGATATCGAGGTTCAAATCTTGATTGGGTGTATCGAGAGTTGTTTTTACAAAATGGTTTTCCACTCTCCTTCCACACAAATGAGGGTACACTTCTTATAAATATAGCCTTCCTTAGCTCTAGAACCATTGGCGTAATTAATACATGTGTACAACCCGAACAGGTTGTATGATGCGGTGCTAAAAAAAATACCATCATATTTTTGGTACACGCTTACTAACCATGTCAACATGAGAAAAGAGTTGGTTAATGAATGCGCACCAGTTCCCGACATATTATGACAAGCTCAGGACCTCTAAAGGAAATTTCACTCGTAGAATAGATGGCAGTTATTTATAATGTTTGGATGGTTACAGATTCAAAATAAAATGTGTGTTTGTGAGCCAAGTAAACTGATAAATAATGTGATATTTTTATATATATACATATATATGAGAGTAAGATTTTCAAGGCAATTCAAATTATAATTGTTAATAATGGAGAAGAGGACAGCAGGGAGAGTTGTTCTGTAGGTGCGTAAGAAACCTGCTATGGAGAAGAGAAGTGCCCTTGAAGTGTTGTACAGGGCATACTTTGTACCCAATGTCAAATATGCAGCAGAAATACGGACAATGAATGTAAGAGAAACCAGGAAAGTAAAGGCATTAGGAATGAAGTTCGTGAGGAGCAGTTTAGCTGTCACAAGGAGAAACAAGATTAGGAATGAAGTTATCCGGGCGTACAGGAGTAGGAGTACATGAGATAGTAGAGGAAGCAAGGCTAAGATGGTATGGAAAAAGATAGGATGCCAAAGAAAATTTTGGAAATGAAGTATGTAAGAAAAAGACCGCAAGGAAGCCCAAGAAAGAGATGGGAGGAGCATAACAGAAAATGTTTAAGTGAGAGGAGGAGACTGGAAGTAGTTAGAGGAAGAATGGTGTAAGGATAGAGGAAGCTGGAGGCATTTTACTAAACTGACCCAGCCACAGGCTGGAAACAGATGATGATGATGATGATGATGATGTGTGTGAGTACTCGAAAATAAGAGTTCAAGTCAAGTTTTAGTTGGTGTTCAAACTCAACCTCAAAGATTTTTAGAAAACACAAAAAATTTGAATACTCAGAGTTTTTGATTTTAGCTCAAACACACAGAATTTTTGTGATCATAATGTTTTTGGAAAAACATTCCTTTCTTAAAAAAAAATCTATGTATGTGCTTACATTATGAATGGATCTCTTAGAAAAACTCATCTTGAAATATTTCATTTACAACATTTTTCCATATTACTCGAACTCAAAATAAACTACATGTTTTCATTTAAGCTTGATTTGAACTAGACTCGAAGTGAAAAATGCCTACACGCACACCCCTAATTTCTACTTTGAGTGCAAGGGAGTCATCATCATCATCATCATCATCATCATCATCATCATCATCATCAACAACAACTGTTTCTAGGCTTTGCCTGGATTGGTTTAGTAAAAGGCCTCCATATTCTGCTATCCTTCAACCATTCTTCTCCTGGCAGAATAGTAAAGAATATTACTACAAATTTTTTAATACTTGTTTAATATGTACAAACTATTAATATTTTTTTTATAAATAAAACAAAACAAAAAGCATAATATACCAATTATTACCTGCTTTCACTATGAAAGATTTATATTCGATGTGTTGATGATAAAACTGCGGGTCTAGTTTCAAAATATGAAACTTTTTTTTTTAATATTTGATTCGGCTTTGGGAAGATTTCATATTATTTGATTTGACTTAATTTCAAATTGAAAAAGAGGACTTTGCATACTCCTAGTCTTTTTAAAAATTTAAATGAGTTTGCAAACAAAAAATTACATTAACAAACCATTTAAACTAAAAGTATTTACAGGGTGTCTACCTGACTAAGGTTTTAAAATTCCAGCATATTTCCTGTATTTCCAGTTAGTTTTTTTTTTTAAGAAATCCAGTATATATGAAAGGTACTCAGAGACAAACAATCCCTATTTCAAAATCATAAAATGATATAAAGTTAGGGTAGGCCTAGGTCTGTCATAGTTAAACATTTTTACATCAAGAATCAAGTGTATTGATGCATATATTCTAGTATATTCCATTCACGGTAGGAGTTACTCTCTGAAAGGTCTTTTTCCTACCAATATCCTACTATATAGTAGATTGATGGTAGGGAAAAAGGCCTTTCAGAAGTCAATTCCTACGGTGAATGGAATATATATACTAGGGATGGAACACTAGAACTTACGAGGAATATTCATAGATTCAAGACCAAAATCATAATCTTTTTTAAATAGGTATTAGGTTTGAGTTATTTTTTAAAGGTATTAACACAGTTAAATAGTTTCTTGAGGTTAAAACCAATGTAATGATAGGGAAAACCTAACAACCAAACCCCAGATCATTAATTTACCATTTAATGTAAATAAAATCAGAAGTGAAAGAAAAACTCCTTGTTATTGGGAAAATTAAAAACACTTATCCTTACAATATTTTCTGAAATTCAAATTTTAATTAGGGATTTGATGGCAACATGAAGTTTCAGATTTGAAAAAAGGTGGATCTGACCCACCTTTAAAAAAACACACACATACATGCATGCGCGCACGCACACACACACACACACACACACACACACACTACATTTTTTGAATAACCTATACAACTGTCGACCTCGGTGGTTTTGGGGTAAAGTGCTCGCGCAGGACCCGATGTTTGTGGGTTCAAACCCAATAGATGCAAAAGGCTTTTTCTTGACCGAGAAAAAATCATAGCTCTATATCCTTCAGAGGATCCATGTGGCATGTAAAAGAACCCTGTAAGGTATGTGAAAATATCTCTCCTGGAAAAATTGGTAGGTCATTTCCCCTCACTCGTAGAACTTTAGAGATACAAGTAATCAGCCTTGGTGACACAACTTCAAAGAATGATTACAGCCAGGGAGTTTACTCCACCACAAAAACTAACTACTATCCCCACCACCCCCTGACTGTCTATACTTCCCACAAGTTATATTTTTTATAATTAATTTGTATAATAAATATATAGTAATAAAGATACAGTCTCTTCAATGAAAAATAACAAACAAATATTATGTTGATGAAAATTAATTGGAAATAAAGATAATTGCAGTTACCTAACATTATTAAAAATTAATATGATAAAACCCAAAACTTTTTCAATTTTTGCATTTCATGTTCTAACACTTCTGCCTCTTCCTTTGCTTTCTGCAAAACTTTTCTTCTTTTCACTTCTAATTTTCTTATTTCTTCAGATGCTGTTTTTATTTTTTGTCTTAAGTCTAATTCCATCTTTTTCTTCTTTTTGAGCGCTTCTTTTCTTATTCCTGATGCATTCCTCACAGCATGAATCATCTTTTTTTTAAATAGTCATATTTAGAAGTCCCCCGGCTGTAGTGACTGCATCATTAGTTACACGTTGAGCAATAAGACTGTCCTAATGTAGGTTTTCAACCAGACATTCTTTATTAACAGAAAAACTTCCTTCAATGGCTGCATTGCTATGGAAGAGAACAATAATTTTTTTTAGTAAAATATTGGTTTGGATTTGGAGGGATATCCAGCACACTTACCTTGGTGATACTGGAGTAGAAATTATTTAGATAGAACACTAAAAAAACACATTTTTAAGGACAAGCTTTCACTGTCACAGACAGCTTTATCAGGTAAATAAAGTAGAGTGAAATATTGTAGTTCCTGGGATGTATTTACTCTAAAAAAGATATTCACGAAGGACTTATCAAGCTGGTCACCACTTGAAGTGAATTGTTTAAGGTAGTCTTTATCTTCTTGCTTTGATACAAAGTCCAAGTAGTCTCTTTTTACAACATCAGCTTGCATGCTAGATAGTTGTTTCTTGTCTAGTAGGACTTCTAATGCAGAAGTTATCCTATAGGTCCTAACAGATGGATTGAGCATGACTGAGGGAGAGCAACAACTAGCACCCTTGAGAATCTTGTAGGAGAGAGGACACTCATGTAAAGTTTGTTGCAGAGATCAACTAGGAATTTTTGACAATCTCCTCTGAACTGAAGTATCTTGATGTCTTTAATTCCTTTCAAAGCTGCTGATGCTGCGAACCCAATATCTACAGTAGGGAGTGATTTCATGTTGGATTGTTTCTTTAAATCAACAGCTAACAATTTTTTGAAAGTATTTGCTTAATTCATTTCATCACATTTTACAATTATGATCATCAAATACTCAAGTAGTTTATTTAGATATGCAAACATAAATGGCAATAGAGTTTGATTGCTCTGATATTCGGTGAGAAATTGCTCCAACTCAAGTGAAACTGACAGCATGAATCCCAACTTTAATGTAGGAAGTTCATCCTTCACAATATTGCTTAATGTTTGAAAATAAGGCAGCATTGACATTGCTCTCTTTGAGACCCTTGAGTTATCTACCCATCTAAGAGAACAAAACTTGATTGGGAAAAGAGATGATCTTGTTTATCTTTGATAGTATGCAAGTCTTGTTGGCAATTCTTTAAATAAATAATATAGTTAGTGCAAATACTGGTTAATAGTCCAACTAGAGTTAGCATGTGCTGTTTTGTAAGCACCATGGACAATGTGTAAAAAACAAGTTCCAAATTTCAGTAACTCAGGATCTTGTGGAGAATCTTCCTTCAAGTAACTTTTTAGATCACTTAAAAATTTGAGGTTTACATTTGGTCCAGCCATGGAAACTTGAAGCATTTTTTTAAGATCCAAGCCCTCATCTCTTAGTGCAGATATAAAGTTGCATGACCTAAAAAGCAAGATATCAAATATCTTATGAATTTCATTTTCACTCCAAAAATGAACATCATCCATCTGGGTCTTCTGAGTCACCGTATTTATGCTCTCATCAAATTAAATACAATAAAATGAGCATTGCTTAACCATATTTGCAAGCTCACTTTTGAAAAAAAGGACCTAGTCCATACACGATGACATATCCAAGTTTATCTTTATGCATTTAAAATTTCTGGGCAATATCACTATCGGAAAACATTACTTTAAAAAGATCACTACAAGCAGAAAAACTTATAGCAGAAGAATGTCATTACTCAATTAATAGCCCACAATATTTCAACACGAGAAACCTCATCTTTGACAAGGAAGTTCTGAATAGAACTAGGTCTGGTTTCAGGTTTCAAAACTACTTTATGGTCATTAGCACTAAAATGTACAACTTCATGTAGGGCCTACAGATGACACTATTTTTTGGCCGTAGGGACCAAATCCAATATCTTTAAACACTGTAGTGTCAACCAATCATCTTTAAAATAAGTTTTTCCTCTGAGTTTACTCTCTTCTTAAACACAAAGGTCACAAGATAAACACGGGGGATCTGCAGAATACTCACACCAAGACAAGCTTAGGAAGGGTAGTTTTTCATTTGGGTGGATAGAGGGGGAGAGGGGATGAAGTGAAGAACACAACAATTACTGTACTGAGCCATTGGAATGTCAAGGTCAGGCAGTTACACCAATAGTTCGAAGTTGTGTTTGAACTTGAGTAGTTAATAGGCAAACATCCCCACAGCAAGGTCAACTAATTGTGTGACAAACAAGATAGACCAGAGAGGGAGTAATTGAGGGGTGGTCAAAATAGAACTATCAGCAGTCCAAATAATATCAGAGGTCTCAAAATGCTTAATCCAACATTTCACTCAATGTAAAAAGGCTGAATATTTTTACAGTATTTCTAGTATTGGTAGACACCCTGTATTTTACAAAAGTCAAGTGGGAAAGGTTTTTTTTTCTATTGTTGGGAGGGCTGCAGCCTCTATACCCCCCAACTTCCCCTCCCCGCCAACCCCAATCACAACTTGGATCCGCGCCTGCGGTGGATGTTATGTAATAATAATGTAATTTACCTTGCATGTTGCTTTAACATCATTATATCTTTCATCCTCTACTTCCATTAACGGCAAAATAAATAAAGACAATTGATATTTATTGTGTCATCATATTACTTACTTTAGTAGGATGGATGTGACACTCCAAAGAACTTTGACGTCACATCTGAACAAGCACTACAACTCAAAATATCAATAAATCTAAGTGAGTGGATTAACGCTGCAACCAAATGATGTACTTGAAATTTAAAAACAAAATTTTACCCCACACTAAACTGAAAAAGTGACTTCTTATGCTTTCAAAAAGTCTTTGAGAAGTGTACCTCTTCTTTTCTCTGCTACATCCATTTGATTTTCTAGCTCTCCGCGATGTGTGGTTTCTGCTCTTTCTACTTTCCAGGACAAGTTTTCAATCTCCGCTTCCAACTGAGCTTGCTGGTATTCAAACTGTAAGTAGAAACCTTTCATAAGTTATTACAATTTACAGGTATTAAAACTTTACAAAGTAATAATAATAATAATAATCACCGCATCTTACTACCCGTTCGGGTTATACGCTTTAAGTACTAATTACTCTAATGGATTAGGAATTGAGAAGGTTAAATTAGAGGAAGTGAGCCCGCATTTGCGTGGAGGGAGAGTGGAAAACCATTTAGGAAAAACCATCCCCAGTTCACCCGACTGAGATTAGAACCTCGATCTCCTCGTCCTCAGCAGTTGAGCTAAACACGACAAGCGCGTTAGCCAACTACGCCACCGAGGCGGGTTTTACAAAGTAGAACTAGCCTTACTTCCTAAATAAATGACAAAGCTTGTTCCTCCTATCCATGTGTTGAAAAATAAACCCATGGTTTATAAACACGAATTGAGACATGACTAGAAGCAGCAAATTGTGTGAGATTCTTGTTTCAAGCCCTGTCGGAGCTTCTGATATATAGATCTATAATCTAAATCAATTGTAATAAAACATTAAAACTTTTTTTTGTTATTTTTTCAAATGGTCTGTACTCATGTGCTTGTTTCTTAACAAAAGTGAAAAAGTATAGGGACAGACAATAATAAATTAATTGGATTACTCTCACTGCAGAACTACAATTTCCTAATCAAAATCTCTTGAAAAACTTGAAATTGTCTAGAATTAGGGCGGAGAAGGCAAATAAAAAGGCAAAGTTTTTAGGCCTCATTTAATGTGGTGTACATATCACTGGCTTATAAATTTAATTCATCATTTTGCTAGCAAAGACAATTAAGGTATCATAAATATAGATCAAAATGAAGCGAAATAAAAATATTCTAGAACAATGACTATCCAAATCCCGATTAGTTGTATTACCAATTAATCAAATCAACGCAACTAACAAATTAAGGTTTAGTCTATGGCGTAAGCCCTCCTCCACTCTCCGAGTCAAACCAAGTGGTTGTTATTCCTGCCAATTCACATCCAATTTATAATTACATCTATTAATCTTTCATGTTTCATCTGTTTCAATTGTCCAACTATCTTTCAAACCACCTTTGCCACAAATCAATCAGGATTGTCGGCTTTTTACTATTATTGGTCATGGCAATTTTAGAGCGTAGTTTTAAATGAGTGGCATTTTTTTTTATCACCACGTCTAACTACTTGTCCGGGTTGTATGTATATATTAAGATAATTATTCTAATGGGGTGATTAAGAAGGTTGAATTTTAGAGGTAATCTACCCGCATTTGTGTGGATAGAGAGTCAGAAACCTTTTAGAAAAAACCACCCTCAGTAGACCCAAACCCCTATCTTGCTGCCATCAGCAGACCAGTCTAATACGAACATGACACCTTAGACCAATCTGGCACTGAAGTGGGCTGAGAGTCACAAGTTATTGTAAAACAATAACAAATACTAGAGAATATGCAAATATAAAATCTTGGCTATTTAATCCATCATGATATGCACATTCATACAGTTTTCATTGTACTATTGGCAGCATAAAGCTCGCCTGATTCGAAGATGGTTGCATTATCTGATTTCTTGTGAGTTTAAGAGTGTTAATCATAGAAAGCCCATCTCAGCTCCTGGCTCCCTTCTGTGTTTGTGTGTGTGTGAACAATATATGGGAGTAAAAGGGGAAAAAACCTACAATATGTCAGAAATCAGTATGTCCCTATTATGACAGAACGAGGATTTATGCAATGATTATCTGTGAAGCCGTTCTAAAATGTTTAAAAACGGCCTTTTCAATGCGGTTTTTACCCAAATATAGTTTAATATTTCAACCATGTTCAGTATTAGGAACTTCTATTAACTCTTTATCTCCATCAATGTTTGATCAGAAATGAAATTCGTACAATAGGGTTTGTGAAAATTTACTATTTCTAGATGACTGTATAACAACAGTTGATTGGAATGTGATGCACGCTCTTAATGCATATATTGATGACAATTTCCACACGTCCATCACAGACTCTGCCTTAAAATATGACACAACAAATTCCGGATAGCTCAGTGGTTATAGTATTGGTGAACTATGCCAAAGTTCCTGGATTCAATTCCTATGTCCAGATGCTATTTTTAAATTTAAAGACTATAATAATTGATGCAGCTAAAACTGCACTTAACAACTATAATAGCTTTGCTAGTTTATTTAATCCTTCAAATACTAAAGATAGAATAAGCTTACCAGCTCCTTGCGAGGACCAGGTTCCATATAATAGGCATAAGGATAGGTGTACTGAAGTGTGTAGCGACACTTGGCCAAGAGAAATGCCGCGTGTAGCAAGTATTGCCAATCTATCCATGTTCCCGAACAATCCATGACTTTCTTATGAATGTGAGCTTTGATATTCTGTAATGTTTGTTCTTCCAGCTTCAAGCTCTTGCAATGATTCTCCCACTAAGGAAAGTAAAAGTTTCACTTCATATTTATTTCAAGATGTTCATTCCTGGCAATTAAAATATCTTACTAAATGGTTATCTGGTAAGCAAAACTGTAATAATATAATGCAAAAGAGAACACAAGGAAGGTTGAGTCCAAGGGAATGAAGTTTGTGAGGATCCTGCTACCTGTTACCAGGAGAAATACGACTAGAAATGAAGATGTTCGGGTCTGAGATGGGCTACAGGGGGTATGCGAGATAGTCAAGGAAGCAGGGTTGAGGCAGTATGGGCACGCGAGGAGAATGGAAAAGTTAAAAATCCAAATGCAGAGATAGGATAAGTAGATAACAGAAAGTGTGCAAATGAGAAGAAAAGAATGGACAAGAGCAAGGGAGAAGAATGGTGGAAGGACAAAGGAAGATGAAAGTATTTTACAAATAATCCGGCCACAGGCTGGAAACTGTTTATGATTATGATATAATAATATAAGTTTATTTTCTTGAGTTCACTTTAATTATGCAAGCCAATGCAAAAAACTCTAAATTTTACATAATTCCATTACATTTATTTAAGGACATATTATTCTTACCCTTTCGTAATAATGAAGGTATTTCTTGAGGGCTTCCCGTGCCTGCACAAGAACAGACTCCTGGGCGATATTTGGATTCTCCTTAAAGCGAGAACACTCATAGTACTCGGAGCCGTGAGTCTTCCAGTCTCCCAGACACATCCAACAAAAGTCATGTTTACAGCTAAAACACATCATGTGATTACATCCACCATTTTTCTCTATGCAGATGTGACATCGTGGACACTGAAAAGGAACAGCAGAGCTAATTTTAAAATAATATAAAGTTGACTTTGATAAATATTTAAAACAATGGGGGAAAAAAAAAATTCGAGCAAAGCATGATTTTTTAATCAAGATGAAGGTTCAACTTCTGAGCAAAACTTTTCATTTATTTTCCTTGCACATTGATTTATAATTATATTATCATGCATGGTGACCAAATTGTTAAGGTGCATGAAACCAAATAAAAAAATAATTCACTTGTTTTTTAACAAATAATGGTATACCTACTCTTAAATGTCGTACTCATTTGTATCCCATTTGGTTAAGAATTAACTGGTGCTTGTGTTATTTGTACAAACATATCCTTATTCGTAGGTGCTATTAATCCTATTATAAGCCCTGACCAACACTTACATCCTTGGTGTGAGCACTGATATAATTAGCCGTTTCACTGTCGTCAGCACATTTTGTTAGCCATCTCTTGATAGTACTACAGTCGGTTGGTGCATGGTAATCCATCCCACATTTGAAACTGAAATTATAAAATGTAGCACATCATTTCTTTAACTAAGAGACTTGATGTTTTCACGCCAACAATGAAAAGGGAAATAGTGAGGCAGGAAAAAGGAAAAATGCACGAGACTTTCATTAGTTACTTGGTTCCATCAATGAAGGATAGTGAAATAGCTTAGTTTGTGGTATATGGTGGGAGCAGTGGGCTTAGGACAGATTATAAATGAATATAAATGAGATATTTAACCGTAGTTACTGTTATTAAGAAAGAGCCTTAATATAAAATTGGTAGAGTGCCTTGCAAAATTTACTAGATCAAATTAGATGATTATAAGGTAAAAATATTAACTACTTACATTCAAATAATAGTAAGGTTGGGAGAGATTTCAAAACTTTGACTTTGTTTCGAAATAAATATCAGATTCAACTTTTCTTCAAAAAAAGTTCTAGCTTCGACAATTATAGATCTTTGCCAATCAAAAATATTGACAGCTAAAATACTCAATTCATGGTCAATTACAGCCAATCTAGGCTGTTGTGTAGGCCTACAGATCAAATTAATAATAAGTTGTGGTAGTGGCTTGATTTATCAGAATAAAAGGAAATATACAAAAATTTGCAATAAAACATTTTCCAAATAATTTTAGCGAATAAAGTAATATTTTATCAAACATAAAACAACTAACAAAAAATATTCTAACATCGATTGGGCTTTGAGAATATTTGATAGATTCTATTAAAGTTTGTTCCGAGTTTAAAAAAAGTGGACTATGCACATTCCTAGTACCCATCTGTATTCTAGATTTTTTTCAAATATAAATTGATTGGTGCAAAGCTACATTAAGATCAAATTACATTAACATTGGATCCTTGGCTTTGAAAGCTACTTCTTTTTATTAATGAGTTGAGGCTTAAAAATGTTCTTAATAGCCTAAATATTTGTCTGCAAAATTGATATTTAATGTTTGGTTGTTAATTGTACTGTACCAGAAGACTGTGGAACATGCGGTACAGATGACTCTCTTGGCGCATGGCTCCTTGGCTCGCACCACTACCTGACAGTTAGGCCCAGGACAGAAACGTAGCTCTGGGTGGCTCTGCACATAATCGCAGAAAGCAAACTGCTGATACTTCTCCCTCAACTTAGGTCGGCTCAGCAGGTTTAGAACAAAGTCTTCTGGCGCTAGCACCTCACAGTTCTGAGCCATGCAAGCAATACCTGTACAAAGATTAGTGATGGGAGAGTGCTCAACAATAATAGGATGGATACAAAACTTATACTATGAAATTCCCAGACTTATCTTGACAGCATCTTTCTGTTTTTTCGACTAACTTTTCCCAATGTATCTTGGTAAATGACAAGTTTTTCATTTATTACATTGACTACATATCTTAATAATTAACATTTTTTTAGATCTTTATTCAGTATAAAATGTTTAAGTAATTTTTATGTGCTGTGTAAGTGTGGTAAAAAAAACACCCAAATAACGAAAAACCTTCTTTCTCATGTTAGACTGCTATTTCTAGGCATAGAATTTTGTTAACATATGAGAAATATAATCTTTCACTTTTGTTTGAGTAAATAAATGCAAATTAGTGTTCTTTTTAGCCAGTTGACTTTAGTGATCTTGGGTTAAAGAATTCGCCTCAGGATCCAATATTTGTGGGTTCACACCCAACCGAGGGGGAAGTATTTTTCTCGGGCGATAAAAATCTGTTTCACAACTTCTTTCAGAGGGGAGGTAAAGCCGCCTGTCTCGTGTCTATTTGGGCATGTAAAAGACCCTTCCAAAGTATGTGAAAATAGCTTTCCGGCCAAAGTGAAAGGCTCTTTCTCACTCACTTGCAGAATTTCAGTGAAAAAGCCAATGAGAAACCACCACAATTTCTGAACTTCTCTGGTATACTCCATTCATGGTAGGAATTACTTTCTGAAAGGTCTTTTTTCCTACCAATATCCTACTATATAATAGATTTCTTGTAGTGAAAAAGGCCCCTCAGAAAACAATTCCTACCATGAACAGACTTAATATGTGTTACCTAACAGATGGTGTGGACAGCACTAACCAGCTGAAGTCCTTAGTGCATGTCCAGCTCCGAATGGATGGGAAGCGCATCAAACCAACCTTCAGGTTGAACACTCATCAATAAAAAGTTAATATATTTAAATTCCATGTTTCCTTATTTTTTGATAAATTCTCTCACTTTTCCATTAATCAAACAGATTTTCACAGTTTTCTCTGCCCATAACCACCATGAATAACAATGTAGGTTGCTCAATTTAATGTCAGATGATACATATACATGACAAACAAGATTATTAAAAAAAAGACAGGTTTAAACAAAGAATATATTGGCCCTATCAAGGAGGAGTGTTTAAATGTTGGTCTTCCAAGTTGTGTCTATGGTTTGAATCCATGCTAGTGAAGTTAACAGAGGTCATGTTAAAATATTATATCGCAGGTGTTTAATGCAAGCCATGTTAAATGTTCCATAAAAACACAAATTGGAACACACAACAATGTTGAAACATTACAATCGTTAGTTCTTGGTCAGTCACCTGTGGAAATGCCTTGAGCTATCTGCACCTCAAAATGCATGCTCCAGCATAAGTTACAGAAAAGATGTCCACATGCGAGACCACAGCAGTTGGCTGCCTCATGTGATAACATACACACGTCACATGCGTGGTGGGTGCTGGTTTGAGGCGCTGGAGGGCGTGACGGTTTGATCTTTGACACAACCAAGAGCGATGCCGAGTCCCCTCGGTACTTGAGCACAATGTCCTGAACACACCACTTGTGGGAATGTAAGAGTACTTTGGCCAGAGAAGGGGTAATCTGAACAATAGATACACACACTATTACAAATAAATATTACGGGGTGGCTTCAAAACTTATTTTATTTAATTCTCAGAATTCAAGATAATATTTTCAGATTTTTACTAGACCTTTTCTAATTTTACATGGAGAATGATAATTTTTACATTTACTAAGCCACATAGTACTCGTGTCAATGTTCATATGGGCAAAATATTCACACTCACGATAGATTTAAATGCCGATGACGGGGAGATTGAGGTTTGAACCCTGATTTGGTGTACCAAGGGTGTTTATTTCTTAAATGGTTCTCTACTTTCCTTCCACACAAATTCTGTTACAATTAATCTAAATCCCATCTTTCTCATCCCTAAAAATTAGTGTGATTAGTACATATATCTATAGTGCAAATAAATAGTAAGAATGGTGCTTAAAAAAACCTATTTCACCCTTGTTGGCCCTTCTTACAGTATCCAAAAAAGTGTTATCACCTTGTGCTTCCTTTAGTGGGAGTTAAAAGAGTAAAGGTGACCTGGTGGTATAGAGGTAAAGTATTGGACTTCTGTACTGGGGGTCCGGGGTTCAATCCTAGGTCCCAGCACAAATTTATCTGATTACCAAACCCTTCCTTAACCCCTGACAAGACTTGTATTAATCACAACTTGTGAATGTGTGGAATGCCAGGCCTCCACTGTGCTTCGGATTCCACATTAAACTGTAGGTCCTCTATTTCATCTCACACTCACCCTATCGTTACACATTAGCGTAAGTGCAAATAACCCGAACAGGTAGTAAGACGCGGTGAAAATAATAATAGAAAAGTAAGTATTATAGTATGATACTCCTGGAGAATCCAAGTAAACTGACGGGCAAACCTACGAGATCAGATATTTTGTTAATACCATAACTCCCTAGATTGTGATGTTATTTTCCCAGTTTTCTGATTATAATTAAAATTATCTAGTGATGATTTATGATAGATTATTTTTCCTGAGTTTAAGCATAAAATGGTAATTTAGCTATTTATTGTGGAATGATATTCTTCTTAATCTACTGTGTTATGTCACTTCCAGGTATGTTGGATTGCATTTTAGATCAATAATTATTTTAAACACATTGATCATGTGATCTCTTTTGTCTTAATTAAAGTCATGGATATAGTAAAAAAATCTTTCGCTTTAAGTTGGAGAAAGTAAGCTCTCCCCCATATATATATATTTTTTGATGTACCAGAATTTAGGTTATTATTGTGCACTTTATGTACTGACTGCAACACACAATTTATAGAATGATTTAATTCCAAAACAGACACAACCCCCAGCTCAATATCACTAGTGATACATTTTTCGGCTATCGTATGCCGAGAATCGAACACAGGACCCTTAGCTCAGAAAAGAGACAAGTTACTGACTAAGCATGTTGGTTGGTGGAAGAAAGAAATGATAAAATAGGTGCATGGTACTAGACTCAACTAATACATAATGTTCTAGCCTTTATAGAAATATGGTCAAAGATAACATTGCACCTATTTAAATTACTAAGCACTGGGTGTATGAAATAAATCTAGAAAATATGTTATAAAAGCAGCATCCAATGTAATACTGTAAGAAAGAGTTGCTTATAAATGTGAATTGTAACCACATTCATCCAAAATTAAATTTGAAAATCATCACCAACATATAAAGATTAAAAAATATATTTGCTATATTCCATGATATGAGTCCGCTAACAAGCTATACCGACCAAGAGGCGGCAGCTGCCATTAGCTGTGATAATGCTGATATTTGTGTATAGAGTGTGTCATGTGGTCAGCACAACAAACAAACAAACAACTAAAATAAATTTCTTAGTGAGACATATAAAAATTACATTAAAGCTACAAAAATATGATTAATTTCTCAAATATTTCAATGCGACAGTAAGTTGAACGCTTTGCTGTAATAAATTACCTGAACACTGTTACTCAGACTTTCCACGGACTCGTTTAGTAATCTTTCTACTTCTTCCACAGTAAGGCACTCAAATACAAAGTATTCAACGTCCATTTTGGAAGGATCAACAATTTCTACATCACAGTCATCTGCTACATTATAGTAGTCAGCGTAGCCACAATCATTGTCCGAGTAATCCATATCGGAGTCATATTCCTCTTCTTCAGACATCTAAAACATAGTGATAAAATAAATAAATAGCTAAATTTAGAACAAAGGGTCAGGAATCATTAGCACCAACAACAAAACTTTGTGTGACCACTTATGTCACCCCAACCTATGATTGTTGATATTTAGCTCTACATAGTTTTGTGAATTGTATTTTGTGCTAAGGCCCATAAATAAGTAAGAGGACTGATCACGAAGCAATTTTTTTTGAAATTATAATTTGTCTCCGAGTATAATTTCTACCAAGAGTATTTAAAGACTATATACATATTTTAAAGATGGCAAAATGTTAGCACTATTCCTGACATCAGTATAATGAGATGACTAAAGTTGTGTTGTTTTTTATCAATTCATTAAATTATTTGTTTTTAGGTGACTTGGTGGTCTAGAGGTAAGGTACTGGGGGTCTGGGGTTCAATCCTTGGTCCAGGCACAGGTTTATCTGATTGCCAAAACCTTCCTTCACCTCTGACAAGACATCTTGTGAATGTGGGGAATGCCAGACCTCCACCGTGGTTTGGTTTCCCCGTTAAACTGTAGGTCCTCCATTTCATCTCACTATCACCCTACCATTACACATTAGCGTAAGTGCATATAACACAAACGGGTAGTAAGACGTGGTGCTAATAATGATAGTAATAATAATAGGAAAAATGAAAAAAAAATCAGGGTTGATGGCTTTACTATAAACTAGTTTAACAACTACCTTACAGGTAGAAGACAAAGTGCACAGATCAAACACACAAATGAGAGGAGAGCTACTAGGCCTACCACAAGGCTCAGTGCTTGGACCAGCTCATTTCATTCTGTACACAAATTATTTCTATGAATAACTACAAGATATAACACTATACTGATGTACGCACATGACACTGTGCTGACACTTGGAGCCACAAATAACCCAAGGTAAATTTTCTGTATTGCAATAAATATGGCTATTAAATACTACCATAGAAGTGACCCTGTAAATTAATCAAAAACATATTACTTAGTACTTTAGTCAAAAAGGATTAAGTAAGATGAATAATTGACCTAGAAGCTAGAGAGAAAGCCATCTTGGGGGGGATTTCAGACAAAAACTTAACTCATTTTGACAGCATACATGGAAAGCTTAGCTGTAGCCAATAGGCCTACGTTATCAGGAGTCTAAAGAGCATCAATGGAGCTCAAAAGCAAAGATTGTATAGGTAACAAACTATTTTAGAGGCACCTACGATAAGGACTAGGAGTATGGGGAAACTCACCTAAATCAAATCTATTGCATGTCTTGCACAAACAAAAAAGGGCTATTCAATTCTAGTAGAGCCAAACAATAGATATTGGGGTAAAGTTCCTCAGCTTCAGGACCCAATGTTTGTGGGTTCAAACCGAACCAGGATCAACAAATTGTTCCTGAGTGCTAAAAATCTGTAGCACAACTTCCTTCGGAGGGAAAGTAAAGCCGATGGTCCTATGTCGATTGTAGCATGTAAAAGAACCCAGGAAGGTACAGTAGTCTCTCGGAAACTCAATCTAATGTGGACTGAGATGGTGTTGAATTATTGAAATGTTGAGTTTTACAAATGAACTTACATAAGATGTATATTTACTATGTCATGTTTACTAAACAAGGATGAATCACAGTACAGTATTGAATATTATAAGTACAGTTCTGTACTGTAGTATTGTATGGTACAGTAACAGTAATATATGTACAGTACAATATATTACGTGTTAATATAATGGTTTAAGGCATACCTGTAATATACAGAAATGCAGTACAGTACATATAATATTGTATTGATTCGAATAACACGTTACTGAATTGGAAAACATACAAACACTGCACTTGTTAAAACACCACTGCACGATTGTTCCACTCGAGTTACACAAACAGAGAGGTTATACAGTTGAATGACCTTGGATAGTGATGACTGGTGCCAACAACTATGTGCACTGAGCGTGTCAAGTTACACAGAATGTCGAGTTTCTGAGATTCTACTGTATGTAAAAAAATACCTTTCCTGGCAAAATGTATAGGCCCTTTTGCTCTCGCTCATAGAAATTTTCGTTTGCTGATATGATAACAGTTCAGAAAGTGTATGTTAAATACTGCAAATGAGTAAATAAAAAATTAAACAGTGATGGCTTTAGACAAAAGTTTAAAGCACTTAAGATTCTGGCAGTGGTGTCACCATACATCTTAGAAGTGATTGTATTTGCATGTACTTTAGAAATGAAATTAGTAATCAGCATATCTAACACACACACACACACACACGACTTACAAACATCACACTGCCTGCACATCACCTGACTAGCTAAGAGAATCGGGCACTTGTTTATGGGAGCCAGATTATTAAACAATCTTCTGGAAGAAGCCAAAGTGAACAGACCCAAGACTAGACAACGATTTAATGCTTGGCTTCTATACAGAGTCCATGAATTGGAGGACATCACTTATTTGTAATAACTAAACCAACTATTCCTTAAATAAATTGTAAAAATATTTATGTAATTTGACACAACTCTGGTACAAGTTTGCTAAAATAAAAATTAAATAAAGGATTTTGTAAAAGGCTAGGAGATTTTCAATCCAAATAACTTTACAAAAGTTACCCCGTGAGTAAATTATTAACTGTCTAATACTAGAAAGCCAACAAACAGTTAATATTAATATTGACACTTTTTTAATCTTGGTATGTTAATTAGGAATATTAATTGTATTTGGATAGTGCTATATTTAAAAAAAAAAAGTTTCTGACACTAAGAATAAGAGCACGAGACCTGAGATGAGCAACATTAGATGAATTACCAAATGCATATATTAAAAGTTAAATCATTTAATTCATCAAGCCCGTTTCATTTTGAATAAAAATGGTATGCAAGATTTATTTTTTAGTTATTAAAGAATGTGTAATACAAAATATACAAGTGCACGAATAATTAAATGTAAACACAATTACATTTTTAATAACTTAATATTAACTTACGATAATTATAATTGTGATCAAATATATACTTCAATCATAACCAGAATTTAACATGTAAATAAAGACATTACCTTATGCCTAATTTTAAGCCCAATAAAATTTCTGACAAAGACCAAAATGTACTTAGCTACTAAAGTACACTTTAATTAAAAATATCAAAGTACATATATAATTGGTACTTTAAGCGATAGATAGGTAGATGATTTGAACTTCAATTATCCTATTTGAATAGGTTTCAGGTTGGATTTAGCAGCACATAACGAATAATGTGTAGCAAGCAAATGTCAATTTTCTAATAAAAAATACAACGGTTTGAATCTGCACGTGGTGATTAAAGTGATTTAACTTTACACGTATCAATATTAGAAGTTAGTTATTAGTTAAGGCTGTCTGGCCTGTTTAGAGTAGGGATGGGTTGTGAAATCACAACCTGCTCCTTTGTCACTGCTCCTCTGACGTCACAGTCACAGTCTGCTCCTGACAGACGAAAGGAGCTGTTCCTTCTTGTCACAGGCCCGTTTGAAACTTTCCACCTATTACTCCACCATTATAAAAAAAACTGTATTGTATTCCCATTTGTTTTCTCCGAGCTTCTACTGTCAAGGCTGCATCGTTACAAGTTATCCGGTAGATGGTAGCCCAAAGTAGTTACGTCATAGAAGACGTGTTTATAAACGCTTGGCAATTTGCATTGCTCCTCGTCTCTATGTCATAGGCGACGCAGGAACAGGTCCAGATTAACCTCTCTCCTCGCCTGTCACAGGCAGCGCTGGAACAGGTCCAAACCAACCTTGCTCCTCCCCTGTCACAGGCAGCGTTGTAACAGGTTCGGAGTTAACTTGCTCCTCGTCTCTCTGTCACAGACAGCGCTGGAACAGGTTCGGAGCAAACTTTCTGGTCTCTCTGTCACAGACCGCGCTGGAACAGGTCCGGAGCAACCTTGTTCCTTTATGCTCCAGGGGTATTTTGGAGCAGTCGTACAGTGGAATGGACGTGTATTATTTTCACAACGGAACCTTACTTATCTATTATAGGTCTAATTTAGAGTTGGTTTGGGGAATCACAAATTAGTTTTGAGGAGGAAATATGTCATAGTACAAAACGCTATCTCCACAATACAAGCAAAGTATGTGATGTATTTTCACAATAAATTGCATACATTAATGATGAACATTGAAGGAACCCGCTTAGTGATAAAATGGCTTAAGGCAAGGTTCAGCAACCTACGGACACTAACTGATTTTATGTAGCCCACAAAATATTTAGAAAACAAACAATTGTGTTCTATTAATAAACTTAATAACTAATTAATACATGAGAAATTTAAAGTTGGAATTTTTTGCTCTACATTTTTCACATCAACTCAACAATTCTATTTAACCCCATAAGACCCAGGATATCAAAAAAGTTGCCGACCCCTAGTCCCTGGCGTCACTCTCGCACTCTCACTCTCTGGGCTGTCCATGACGGAGAGTTCTAGGTTTAATCTTGGTTGGTTGTAGGCCTAATGAGAGTGGTTTCTACTAAATGGTTTTTCATTTTATCTTCACACAAATGTGGCTACATTACCTATAAGTTCAACCTTCTCTATCCATAGCATATCAGCATAGTTAGAATTAGCGTGTTACGCGAGTGGGTGCTAAGACAGGTTGATTATAAAACATTGATGGAGTGGGATTGAAAATGCTTATTTAGTGATCGGGTATAATATAAAGTTTGATGGCATCAAGGACGTAACTACAGGGGGGAATCATCTCCCTATCTGAGTGAATGTGTATGTGTGTGTGTGTATGGGGGGCAGGGTGACACAAGCCATAAAACGTATAATTAATATAATGCGTGCAGTATGGTATCAAGAGCAATATACTCGTATTAAAGCTGATACCCGTTTCGGTATATACATGTTACTTTTGCAATTGACTAGACTGCTGATGACAGGGAGGTCGGGGTTCAATCCTGGTCTGGTGAACTGAGGTTTTTTCCCCCCTAATTGTTTTCCACTCTCACGCCACACAAATGCGAGTACACTTCCTCTAAAATCAACCATCACTATTCCTAACACATTAGCGTAATTAGTACATATACGTATAAAGCGGACGGGCAGTAAGACGCGGTGTAAAAAAAAGCCCTAATATAATTCTGGTAGGAAGAATAGTTCTAGAAAGTTCAAACATAATTTTTTTGGGGTCAACATTGAAAGCATTATAATTAATTATTAATGTTATTTTATAAGTATTGATGGTATTTATCAAAAGTTAAAAATGCAAATCACATGACTTAAGTTATGAATATATGAAATAAGTTTTACTAGTGTTTGTGACTCAATTACTGGTCTTCCTACCAGAATCTCACTATAGATAATCTTGCTAAAGGTGATGTAGAAGACAGTACAATAGCATTATTGTTCTTAGCACATGGAACGAGATAAGCCCCTCCAAGTCCTGCAATGCCAACATTTTTGACAGTATTTAAAAAAGCTGACTTGTTAGATACTTCTACCAATCCCTCCTTTTTCCTGTCTGGACATATAACAGTTACAATTAGGATTGTATCTTACTAACCGTTCAGGTTATATGATCGTGTACTAATTACGCTAATGGTTTTAAAAATTCGGAAGTTTATATAAATAGGAAGCTAGAAAGTGTAACCACATTTGCGTGTAGAGAGAGAGTGGAAAACCATGTTGTTAAAACCACCCTAAGTGAACCCGACTGAGATTCGAACCTCGATCTCTACATCATCGGCAGTCTAGTCTAAAAGAGTAGCACGTTAGACCAAACGGCCACCGAAGCGGATTCCTATGCTATTAAACGAAAAGATCAAACCAGCTGACAATACAGCAAGCTTGTTCCGAGAGGAGCGTAGATCCGGCAAAGTGAAAGAGCAAGAAAGAAGAAAAATAACAATACAAGTGTACATGTTGCGCATGCGCGAATGCTGAATAAGAAACCAATATAAATAAACACCTACACATGCCCATTCAAGCAGACAAGTTTTAACGTTGACAAATAAACTAGCTTAGAAATTAGCATAGTCCTGAACACATCACCGTTAAATTTAGATTAAGTTAGTATAGGTAATAGTATAGACACCAACGTTAAAAAAAAATTTAAGCGTAATAATTTATAGTTATTCTAGATGGTGTAATGGAAACAAAATACTTATTCCGTATTCACGCATGCGCACAACTCAGTTCTTATCTCGTTTCGACATTTAAATTTCTACCCGTAGGCACTCGTCCAAAGAATTGTGCTGTTGCTGTGCCGGCACAAGCAAGGAACGTGATAACTGCTACTAGGCTAGGAGTAGGTTCGAATATAGTGACTGTGACAAAAAGGAGCAGGTAAAAGGAACAGGTCCAGTGGTGGAGCAGTAACAGATTGCTCCTGCTCCACTAAAGGAGCAGTTTTTCCCATCCCTAGTTTAGAGGTCAACACAAGTCGAAAATGGAAAACAATTTAGGATTAAATCCAATACAAGGTTGCAAGTGGTCGCAGGTGGTCGCAATGTATCAATGAATTTAAATAAATCTTTACAATACAAGAAAAAAACAAATTAAGTAATTCTTGTACATGTTCTCACTGTTCATTTTGTTTTCATTTTGAAATAATAATTATTAAAAATTAAGAGAGGTAGAACTTATCACTTTTAATGAAGGCTTTAAAAATTATTCATTGTAATAAAATGAGTGTTCTGACCTTCATTTTACATTCATTTTCAGTGAATCCATTGAAATTGATTCGTTGACAATGGCATGTAAGAGTTGGCCTATAAAGTTTGGGTATACATTTTCTTAAACTTATTTCTTTCTATAATATTTCAACGTCCACGATCATATAAGTATTTTCATTTTGTCAAGTTTTACTATGTACTGAGCGCGCTTGCGCGAAGTAGAACATTGTTTGGCGCGCTATTTTGTGTATAAATGAACGGGATTTTTACTGACGATTTATTTATTTAAGAAATATAATACTAGTCACCTACGTAAATGCATTTACATCAAATAAATGTAACATCTTTAGTCATCCTATAAACTTTTAGCATTTGGCGAGCATTTATGATGAATGATGTTCGATCGAAACCTATTGGTAAGTAAATTAGCCTCTCTAAAACTGGAAATAAAAATTTGGCATATAAATGGGTTAGGTTATTACTTATGAATATATTTTGAATTTTTCATTTCTTTGTAGTATCAAAGTCTTTTAACAGTACCTGTATCATAAGTTGATTTTGCATTTAGTAAGATCTATTTGCTAATTAAATAAGCTTTCGTTGTTTTGACAAACGTTTAAAAAATAAAGATGTTTAAAGGCACATCAAATTTTCCATTTGCATGACATGTATCAAATATCACACATAAATTAAACTATGAGTAACCCCCCATCTATGTCAGGCCTATTTAAAATAGGAGTGCCTTTTTCCACCATTAGGCTGGAATATCATTGGAGATTATTTTCATATTTTAAATTTTGGCTCGTACACATTAAATACTAATACTAGGCTAGGCTAGATAATTTAGCAATGTTGACTTAAGAAAATTTTAGTCAATTTTTTTTCCTTTTACCAACGTAATTTACGGTTTTAGTTTAGTAAGAACGCTATTAGTATTATTTTTAGCCACTTCTGGTTTTATTACTACCAATATAGTATTTTAAGTTAAACTAGGTAGTTCGAATTATGATATTATCTAGCAATTTTTCCGCGTTTCAGTCTTTGCTATTTTTTAACCCCAAAACTTAATCTGGTAGCCTGCCTAAAAGTAAATGACCCTATAAACCACGTAACAGTGATACATGAGGGTTTTCAGTGATCCTTTCATAATCATATTATGAATGTGTTTTTTTAATCCTTTGGTTAAAAGGTCCACAAAGGAGACCTCTAAACTGGTTGATTATGTTTCAACATATTTCAATGCAGTGGAAGGGACGTAAGTGGCTTACTACATAATTGAATTACATTTTTAATGCCCATAAGGAAAGGTTGAAGTCGAAAATTATTTGTTCTTAAAAAAAAATCTTTCTCAATAACTTACCTACTAAGCTGGTAGTAATAATATTGCGCATCTGAGCTACATAATCTATAGCCCAATTTGGGGAAAGATTAGCCACTACTAAATTACCATCGCCCAGGGGATGCCCGAATGTACTAACCATACATCCTTTCCATGGAGGCCTTGCCCAAGTCGAGATGAGATGGTGATAGTGTGAGGGTGGGGAACCAGCGGAAACAAGTTTCAACCTAACTTAAGACTAAGTAACCAAACCCTGGTAACCGTTGGGGTAATTCCGCTATCGGGAAAATTACCCAAGGTACCAGCCGAGAATCAAACCTAGGACTTCTAGGCTTGTAGCCAGGTGCACTGACCACTACACCACGGGACCGGTTACTAAACTGATTTAATATCTTGTTGAAGAAACCCTTTTGTTACACTAAAAAAGGGTATGGTACATATCATGTGTCACAGAGGTTTTTTCCTACAAAATATAGATACCTGCCAAAGGGGAAAAAAAGAATCAAGTAATACAAATAGGCCTATTAAAAACTTTAAAATTACACATATTTAAGAAAAATATTCGCTCACTGTGAAGTGACATTTTTAACCATATTGTATAACATAGCCTTGAAATCTGAAATCTGAGATTTCCTATCTGGCTACTATATCCATTCATATAAACCATATATATATATATATATATATATATATATATATATATATAAACAATATATATA
>CABFOW010000199.1:43557-79919 GCA_902141385.1 Timema californicum | reverse complement strand
CTTTCAACCAGCCCCACCTTCAAAGTGAGAGTCAGGCACGCTAGTCTTTCAACCAGCCCCACCTTCAAAGTGAGAGTCAGGCACGCTAGTCTTTCAACCAGCCCCACCTTCAAAGTGAGAGTCAGGCACGCTAGTCTTTCAACCAGCCCCACCTTCAAAGTTAGTCAGGCACGCTATCCTTTCAACCAGCCCCACCTTCAACGTGAGAGTCAGGCACACTATCCTTTCAACCAGCCCAACCTTCAAAGTTAGAGTCTGAGCTGAGAGTCAGGCCCACTATCCTAGCAAAACGCAATGTAATGGACACGTGATGTAATTGTATATGTACACCTCTTCATTCTTATTGGTTGTACGTCAGAGTAGAGTTAGCTGTGTGTAGAGAGGTCGTGGAAACGCGACGTGATGTATCTGCAATGTATTTGTACCATAAACGCGATGTAATGGACATGCGATGTAATGGTGGTCCCCCTAGATTTGCGCCTTAGACCATGCAGCAACCGAAGTGGGTCTTAAAGTGTTGTTAAGTTGAAGACTAGTTGCTCGGAGAATTGATTGACTGAATACTTTGCATCTGTATTTGTTCCTCGTTGAATCTTACATTGAGACAGAGATATACTAACAGATCAACCAAATTCATGTTCTGATACTTCTTCAAAACAAAAAGACTAGACCAAATTAAAATCATACATCGCATTATTTTAATTTTAATTTTAAATTAGTATAAATGGGATGTCACATCTTAGATGATTTGGTTGAATTCATAATCCAGTTGGTGAGTCATGGCGTGGTTGTGTTGTGTGATCTGTGTTCAGGGTTCTGCTAAAAGCTGTAGATAGCTACTATATTAAATGGTGTGGATTGTTGAAGTTTTTAGTTCTTTTGAAAGATATTATAAATGACCACCATCAACGACTCTAATTTCATACAAAAATCACGTCTCTAGGTCTATCACATGTTAATAATGTTTTGTTGCATATGGTTTTCCTAATTCTGTGAGTATTAAATAATTATACAAAATAAATATGTAAGCTTTTAAAAGCTGGTGTTTCTCGTTTAATGTTTAAAATTACTTTGAAATAACTTCACACTTTCAACAAGAAACACCATTAATTGAAAAGTTAACAGTAGCTTTGTTAATTAGAAGGAAAGATAGCTTTAGTTTGCTTCTAATCAAGCTACTTCCTTTTCTGCTTTAGATGCCGAAGAGTCGAGACTTACAGCAGAAGAAATGGATGAAATACGCCAGAAGAACCTAGCTTATGAATATTTGTGCCATTTGGAGGAGGCTAAAACGTATGTTGTCTTAAACAATATGCTATGTTGACCTTCGATAAAACTTATTTTGTAAAATAAAAGCACTAATAAATTATCACTCAACATTTGATTGATTTCTCTTGATGTTAATTAAATCCTATTTTATTAATTTATCACATTGCATACAATATTTTTTTGTCATGATTTTTTGCCAGATATTTAACATATGGATGTTAGCATTTGGGACCTCCTGATTATTACAAAATTCAAGTAATACATTTTTACCTACTCCCCTGTTCCCATCCCCAAACCCCTACAATCTTAAAGCTAGTGCTGCTTGGAAACTTATATAGTATCTTACATTTCCATCCATGCAAAACTTTTACTAGTCACAATTCCCAATATGTACCCTTAAAAATATGAGCAGCCAACAATTTTCTCATCCTTAGATGGCTCCAGGCTGTCTTGAAAGAAAAGCTTCCGCCTACAACAGAGTTAGAAGAGAACTTGAGAAATGGTGTATATTTAGCAAAACTGGCAAACCATATTGCCCCTGAAGTGGTACCGCTCTCTCGTATATACGACATTGAGCAGAAGCGATACAATATAGCCGGACTGCAGTTCCGCCACACTGATAACATTAACTACTGGCGCAAAGTATTGGAGGTGTCGGGGCTTCCGTTGGTAAGTATTGGCAATAATGGTTTCAACCAGGGCTGTACAACCCACTAACATGAACTGCAGCTCATGCCAATTAAGGTGTGGCGGAATGGCGCACGAGTATTTTTACAATTTTTATAGAATTGTAATTTTTTGGCAAAATCAAATAAAATATTTCTCCAGTAGCAATATAGAGTTTAGTTTTCTGCACATGCTAATATCAACAGATCTTGAATATCTGTAAAGGGTGTCCTGGAATGTTGTCAAATCTTTTTGAATAGAAAAGTTTTGACAAAATTCCAGCAGACCCTTGACAGATATTCAAGATCTATTGATATTAGCTTGTGCAGAAAACTAAACTCTATCTGCCGCACCTTAACATCGATTATTGGCAGAATTCCAACCACTAAGAAAATGCAAAGCCAATAGAATTTATAAAAAATTAATTGTTATCTACCATTTGTGGCTATTTGATACCATAATTTGAGCTTCTCTTGAGTCTGTAAATGTTTACACCAAAGTCTCAAACCTAAATAGTGGCTGTGTAACCACAGCCACAACTCCTTATAATATGTGCTGTTATTGGTGGAGAAACCAACTCTTAATGTCACTTTGAATATCACATGACTTAACTTTGCTGTATCTTGCTTTACAAACCATAAATGGCTATCACACTGATTTCTTAACTGTTATTAGTTTCATCTACTTCGTTTGACTAAAATTTTGTGTTTAACATAGTTGATTTGAGCCAGATATTTGTCAAATATTGACAAGATGCAATAATCAGACATAATTGTTTCAATGTTGGGATATTGTGTCGGAACATCAGTGTGGTAAGTCTCACTTGGTTTTATGATACATTAACTTTGTTAATAAATTTACAGTATACACTTTTTAACTCATTGAATATCAACACAGAGGTTGCAATTCATTGTAATTACAGGAATGTACATATGGAGGAGACCACAATTCAATTAATTCAAACTAATTATAAAGTGTTACTTGGACATGGAATCAAACTCATGACTTTGAGCTTAGTGTGCCAATGCTCTACCATAGAGTTATCCAGAATTTGTTCCATGCTCAGGGTCATTATTTATTCATAGTTTAAGGCCGATTTTTTGATGGATGTGCGGAAATCGTCGTTTACATATGAGTGATAAAATAATATTGCGAGCTATCAGAAACCACAGCCATCTGCAACTCAGGAAGGCTGTTAGGCTGCCAACTAATTTAAATCAATTTTTGACTCATCAAATCGTGTTAAATAGAGTGTATGTTTATAAATATAAAGTTGTGTATTAATTTGAATTTGTGTATCAGACATTCCATCCAGAGACAACAGATGTATATGACAAGAAGAATATGCCTCGGGTGGTTTATTGTCTGCATGCTCTTAGCACACACTTGTTCAAGCAGGGCAAGGCCCCCTTAATCCAGGACTTATATGGCAAGGTGGTTTTCACAGGTTGGTACAACTTGTCTTTTTTTTTAGGTTGGTGCGGATAAAAAGACAAATAAGTGACAGTTTCACTAGGGGACATTTATTAAATACTAGGATAAGGCGCTCGAATACTTAAGGACATTCAAGAGTTAATTATTACAGGAAATATTGAAGTGGAGCTAAAATTTGTTTATCAAATTTTTGTTTGAAATTGGTTTCAGTAATGTAATATAGCTTATTGGTTGATCCAGCCTCATTACAATTATAGAATAAACTTCATAACCATACCCCAGCCACTAATTTAGCATTCAACTGTGGGGATTGACTAGATAAGCTATTGTATTTATTAAGCATGGTCATAGCTGCATCTAAATTGAAAAAGGACACCTGGACACAGAATCAAACCCAGGACTTTTGGCTTAATATGACAATTCTCTAACCATTGAGCTATTCCGGATTTGTCCCATGCTCGGGGTCTACTCTTAGTTTAAGGCTGAGTTTGTGATGTCCGTACAGAAATTGTGTCACATATCGACGATCAAGTAAGACTTTGAGCTATCATATATCCATCTTCAATTCAGAAGGGTTTTATACCGCCATCTAAATTTATAAAGTTTCTAATGAATACATTATAGCAAAGAATATTTTGGTTAACATTGAGCTACTATTTTTTTTTACTAGGCCTATATCATAATTCTATTTCCTCTTTATGCTCATCATTTTTTACAATATTCAGATCCAAATCTGAAATGTTCAGGTAAAGACTCATATGTGTAAAATAGTGGATTCAACCCACCTATATTAAATACATAATGTACAATTAATATTGTTATATCAAAATAACTGGCAGAGCTAAAATAGAGATGTGCAAGGTCCACTTTTTCAATCAATCTAATCAAATATATTAAATATTCTCGATGCCGAATCATAGTTTAAATATTGTTTAGTGGTTTTATGCTTGAAAAAATAACTTATTATACTAACATTATGTGGGAAGTGTTTTATTGCACAATAGTTAATAATATTTTGTTTTATTATGAAAAATCAAGCTATTATCACAACTTAAAATTCAATTACTTAAGATTTATTCACCTGAATATTAATTCGTAATGCATATAACAGCTCAGAATAGCAATAATCAACCATAAATTGAACATTTTAGTTGGCAATACTTTTATTAACAAATCGTTGAAGCAAAGTCAAAGCTGATATTTGTTTCGAATCTAAGTCGAAGCTTTCACACCTCTATACTCAAGTACTCAGTTAAAAAAAAAAGTAAATCAAGTCGTGAGGACATGTATGTTCACAATCCATTTCTAGACGCTGAGATTGACAAGATGAGGTTGGAGTTGGACAAGTATGATGTCCATATGCCAGCATTCCAGAAGATTGGAGGAATATTGACCAATGACATGGCAGGAGACTCGTCGGCCCTACATGCAGCTGTCATGGATATTAATGAAGCTCTTGACAAACAGGTATAATTAAAAACAAAGTTTGTTGAGGAATGAATACTTAAGAGGTTTTGGTTTGAAGACTATTCTTTGTGTTGTGAAAGTAAAAAATTGTTTGTAGCCTAGTTGATGTGGGTAAGTCCAGGGGGCAGCGGGGTCAGGTTTACCCCACAAGAGAAAAATAAATGTTATGGTGCACCACTCAACTTTACTAAAGACTCCTAAGATTTGTGAAACAAAATAATATACCTTGTTGCAAAAACACTCCACCAAAGAGCATAAATGAAATAATATACACTTTCTTTAAAACATTTAAAAAACATGAACATATCTGTCCACCAAAGAGCATTTGCTCATATCTTAGAAACTACCTGTTTTATACAAACATATCTTGATTAAAAGATTTTTATTTTCAGTAGTACCGGTACTACAACTTTACAATGATAGGTTATTTCATATCGCATATAGTTGCAAAGAAAAGATTGAAATTGGAAATTTCTATCTATGTAAAATACCCTGTCATTTTTATAAAAAAATGAGAGCTGTCATTTTGTTTGTAATTTTATCAATGAATAGATATAAAGCTTAAACAAAAGTGTCATAGCGAATTTTGAGAAAATTGATTTGCTCTTTTTTTGGCTTTCAGTGAAATACACTTAATTTCAGGGTTAGATATCTAATTTTAAACAAAGGAAAAATAGCAACAATAGCACAGCTTTTTTAAATTAAATATTGAAAAGAGGATAGAAGGGCAAGACCTACACACTTACCAGAAATCTGTAAGCCTCAAATTTCACAATTAAAAACACAACAAAACACACAATTTATGAAATTTTTGGGCCACATCAGTCCTCTTCTTCAGCAGAAGAATCGGGAATGAAGTTGTTTGGTTAAGAGTGAGTGGGTGCACAGGGACTACCTACATGAGATAGTAGAGGAAACAAGACTGAGATGGAATGGGCATGTAATGGGGACGGTGGAGAGACTACCAAAGATAATGATACAGATGAAGTATGCAGTTATGCTACTTGAGCGCCGAAGCAAGGAAAATAACTATTAATTACCCAGTTTGTGCCTGCAAATATGAAAACTACTGTTATTGTGGATTCACACGTTCGCCGAAAAACTATTACAAAACAGAAATGTGGTCACTTGACGCGCTCTAAGCCAATTACAAGATTTCTGCTTAATCGGTGTGAGCTGTTCTTTTGAAGTTTAACTATTATCTACTTTGTCAGCTCTCGAGATGTTAGGCACAGGAGAACCAATCAAATATTAGAACCAACCATCTCAAATTAGTGTGCATGCGCATTTGGAAACGCATGCGCTCTACAGCCAGATGTAAGCAGACAGCTTCGTTGGCCATTGTGAGGAGATTTGAAATAACTCGTTAATGTAAAGCGTGTTTATTGCTATATTGGATTGTGCCACGACTCGGCATAATAATTTGTAAACAACCATTGATCTAAAATATATGTTTATCCATTAGAAAATAAAATATGTTAATAATCAGCTGTTTTAAAGTGTTGCAATGCATCATGTTTCAACTTAAAGTGTGTGAATTACTGCGCAGATTCTGCTGCCTATTTTTCAGCGAGCGTGTGAATCGAGCTTTAGTGGTACATTTTAAATGGCAAATGGCTTGTAGCTGTAATAATTATAATTGATTTATTCATATAATACAATTTTTTTATGTTTTGAAAAGTTCCCCAAGGTAGAGTGTTGCTATCGTGGTTTGGTCATGACATCTAACGATAATCTAACAATTTGTGTGCTATAATTTTGTCCAACACTGAATCTTATTACCTGTTTAGATTATACATATATGTACTAAGTACGCTAGTGGGCTAGGGAGGAGGAAGGTTGAATTTATAGGAAGTATACTCACATTTGCATGGTGAGAGTGGAAAATCATTTAGGAAAAACTTGTCTCACTACACCCGACTGGAACTTGAACCTCACTCTCCCAATAATCGGAAGTCTATTTTAAGAGTGTCACCTTAGACCATGTGGCCACTGAAGCAGGTATTAAATCACTAAAGTTATATTTTTCTCACAACGTGGTAACGCTTCTTAGCTGTCCTTTTTTGCTGTTATTTTTAGTAACACGGCTTGGTGTTGATATGCGTTGCTTCTTCAAGTTAAAACTTGACTCAAGAGATATTATTATATCAAATACAGAAAATCTTAAACTAAATTTTGACACAATTTATTATTATCTGTGTGTTACCATTCAGAGCACGAAACTCTTATCCTTTGCAGGACACAAAGATACTGATGAAGACACTTCAAAAACCGGCCACCAGACTTCAACACATTTTTCCAGAATTGGCTGCTAGATACCAAGATTTATTGTATCAAGCCAAAAAGATCAAATCACAAGCTGTCCTAAATAAGGTTACCTACTTGTAACGTTTTATTTTTCTAGAGTATTTAAAAATAATCAATATGAATTAACATAGAGAATTTTCGTTGCAACAACATTCACCAAAAGAATGTAGTAAAGGAATATCTTTGAACACCTCTGTGGTATATTGGTCCCTGGTTCGATCCCTGGCACTTCCAAATTTTCTGTGATGCGGTAAGTCTAGAACGAGGTTAACTCGGTCTCGTGATGACAAATGAGGGGCTACTTGAATGAAAATGTAATGGTCTCAGTCTAGAAAACTGAGATTTATGTCATGAGGGTTTGTTGTGCTGATCACATGACAGTCTCTATCCACAGATGTTGGCACTCTCTTCCTCTCGGTTGGTCGCTCGCTATAAAAGAATATCTATTTAGTGCAAGATTAATTTTTGTTCCTGTGTTCATTGTTATGATCCTAATCTTTAAATTATTTGTATTACAGTCCATGAATGACAGTTATGTTGCTGATATGTATGATGAAATATTAACACAGGCAGAGATTCAAGGCCATATTGTGTCTGTCAATGGTAAGTTACATCCACAATTACTATAAATATATAAATTTGGTAATAGTCATGAAACAAGCTTAGTTTCCTTATCTAGATAACCATTGACCAAATATAATCAACTCTTGGTTAGATCATGTTTTAAGAACTTCTTTTCAATGTCTCAAATTATTATAATTAATTATATACTTGCACCATTGATTTTAAATTTTATTGCAGTTCTCTCAGCCTGCAAAGAAGCTATTAAAGCTGGCAAAAGAAATGATGCTCTACAACTTTTCAACATCCTCTCATTACCAACTTTGCACATAAAGGTATTATATCATAGAATTTTGAAATATTAGATTTATGTTTTTAAGTTATTTTTCCATGACAATTATTTTACACTCTTCACTGTGAGCATTTTTAAAATCTCAATACATATTTGGATTTTTATTGTAAAACTATGTACACTATTGACCCAAATATAGTGCGGTATTTTTATCCTAAAATTGTCCTTCCAAAAACTATGCTCTTATTATATGCACAACCTAACATTTTTAACTGAGGAAAGTCTCATTTCTATAGAGGTATATTTTGTAGCATACTGGCTGGTAAGAATCATCCCATGCGCTTCATTTATAAACTCAAGGTCAAAAAGAAGAGAGATAGAGAAGATTTCCACCCTTCAGTGTCACTGAACTGGTAATTCAGTAGGTTAGTGTTAATTGATAACAAAATCGGGTTTACTTTTTTTAATCACTCATGGTAGATCTGCGAGCGATCATGCTCAAAAGAAAGCTTTCTTGGTGTCTCAAGTAAACAAGAGAATGATAAGAAACTACAATGTGAATTTTAAATTAACAGCAATATGTAAGGCACAACAAACAAATAAAATGCAAGCTGTTAATAAGTTTGATGTCTCCAAGGTAAATATATGACCTTGGAGAAAATGTGTAGAGAAGTTTAGTAGTGTCTGCACATCAAAAAAAGCATTCATAAGGCCTAATGAAACTGTCAAATTTAAGTTTTCACCGTCGGGTATATTCAAGACCTTTATGTTTTTAAATTAGAACACTTTGAAAATCTTAGGGTCATATTATGTGCTGTACTATACTCAGGTCAATATGGTAATTTTGATATAATTTTTATTAAGTAGTTTTATCTAGTTAAATGTCAAGACTTCGGTTTTCCTTAGTTCCCACTTTTAAATTTTAGCCCCTATATTATTATCCCAATTCCCCAACATTTACAATCTCAATCTTTTTACATGCATCCATTCGATATTTACTGGAACCTTCATTTTCTGGTATTTGAGAGCTAAGATTATAGCAAGGGTTCTGCAAGTTTGATCCTTTTTACTTGAGTGAGTATCTTATAATGCTCCCTTGCATCGAGTCAAACTGGGGTTGAATAAATATATCTAATTTTAAAACTTAATTATATAAATAAAAAACAAACAAGTGTGAACGTTATTTTAAATTTGTTTTAATGAATAAAACTCTTATATGAGTAAAAAGTTTTCTAAAATTGCTTAGTATTTTATATAATTTAAAAAAATTAAGTGATAATAAATTATAAGATTAAATTTTAAATAGATTGTGATGGTAATAAAATAATCAATTACAATTTATTCTAATGATCTCGAGAAAAGTTTAAAAAAAAATTAATGAAAAGATGTTTTGACGTGAGTATTTAGCAATATTAAAAAAAAAACATTATTTACTGTTCATCGGGAGTGCAGCTGTTAACCAAGTGTTGGCCCCTTGCCAGAGAGGGAAATTAGAGTAATAATGATTAAGTTGTACAAAGTACACATTTACATTAAGGTGCACCTGTTACCTCAACAAAACCAGTTTACTCAGTTGCTGACCTTGATATTTCAATGGTCATATGCACAATACCCTCATTGTTGTCTACCCCCATCGACCCACCCTCAAACTTCGTTGGCACAAAATAGATTCCAATAAGAAGAAAGAAGAGCAAACAATCAGTCATTCATCACCAGACAAGAAGGAAACTTTTTCGGGGAGCTTGAAATTACAAGCCCCTAAATCTTTCGAGTCAGAACTCATCTAGGTAGGTATTTAAAGCTCAGATTGAAGCTCAAAATGAGTATTCACAAAGCTCTAAATAGAATTATTAAAAATTGTTGTATTAAGATTGATTTTAGTCTGACACCTTATCTCACTTGGTAGTGGATCTGTCCACTGGGATAAGGGTCGCAGGTTCAATTTCCGGCCTGGCCAAAAAATGTATAATTGGTGAAATCAGGGTTTACCCTTTCACAGTGATAAATAAATGGCCGGGGACTGGATATTGTAACTGTCCTAATCTTAAGTTAGAATATAAGGCATATGAAGCCGGTAGTGGAAAATATATGGCTTGAATAAAAAACTGACCCAGGCCACCGGCTGGAAACAGTAATGAATGTAAAAATAAATATATGATGTATTATCTAATTTCACATTGATAAATTATTATTAGCAACGCGTCTTATTACCCGTACGGGTTATACACACGCTAATGTGTAATGGTAGGGTGATTGTGAGATAAAATAGAGGACCTACAGTTTAACATGGGATCCGAACCACGGTGGAGGCCTGGCATTCCACACATTTACAAGTTATGATTAATATATGTCCTGTCAGAGGTGAAGGAAGGGTTTGGCAATCAGATAAATCTGTGCTGGGACCGAGTATTGAACCCCGGACGCCAAGCACAGAAATCTGACATCCTACCCCTAGACCACCAGGTCACCCAACAAGATATTAGAAGAAATACATGCATATTTAAACCCATATTTTTATTTGTTTTGTTGTGTCAATTTTAACTTTTTTTTTCGGAATTTATGTAATGAAATCAAATTATTTTATTTACCAGAAACCAAGGTCTCAGCACTTTTGTTTCAGGATGTGTGTTCAAGCAACTCTCAGCTCTACCTGGAAGAGTTTCAACGAATATGTGACCTAAATGATGATGATGATACATCTTGTGAAGATCTAATAAATAAACTAAAAATTGCAGTAGTTCAAGGAAATGCTAGAGCTAGGGATTGTGAATTGAGTAAGTTTTATATCATCGGTTTGATTAATTTTAAAATATTTACAAGAGAGATGGGACCTTTTAATAATTTTAATTCTCTTTCAAATTTTAATAAAAATCTGTAACTCGAGGATTATATAAAAAATCTTAACATTAGAAAAAAAAAATGTATTTACTTGGCATATCTAGTATGATTTTTAGTGAATAATTGCAGCATAGTATTAGGATATTTTTTTCTCCCAGATTATGCTTTTAAATTTATATCAAAATCACTGGTGTGAAGAAACAAAACATTGTTATGAAAACAATGTTGTATGTAGAAACAGAAATGTAGAGTTTACAAGGGGTAAACAAGCAGCATACTATAGCTTTAGATTTGTTTATTTTAGAGAGAAGTACTCAATCTCTAAGAATTTGGATAATATTAATTTAAAAAGTGATTTTAGATCTAACCCATGCAACGTACACACTCTGAAGCCACAAAGTTGAAAAACAATGTCACATAAATTAACCTGGTTGGGAACAAACATTTGAATTTCCATTCCTAATATCTTATTATATTTGGAAGAAGGTACAGTAAAGGTGGGTAGAAACATATAAAAGGGACCAACACAATATGGCTTTTATAATGTAATGAAGAACACAGTTCACACTTAATATTGCTGCCACTGGACAAAGAGGTAATGGTTTCCTCTTAAAGAAAATGCCACGGTGCCACAATAGTGTAGAAGTAGGGAACTATCATTCACCATTTAGAGGGTACTCACATTGTATTTTCAACTTTTTTTTCATATATTATATATGTTAGATAAAGATTGATCTCCAACCAGATGAATGGGGAAAAAACCCATTACAAGCTTATTACTACTTAAGGATAGCATGTGGAAGGACCACACCAAATTATTTCTGCATGTAACATTAAACAAACTTACTCACAATTAATATCCAAACACTCACTGTAAGTCATCTTTTAAGATAATTCTAGAGCACATAAGCTATTAATAAATCCTGTTTTCACGCAGAGAACGCATCAGTTGGTAAGATCAATGCTGCTTTGGATTTTGGGACCTGGTTAGATCTACTAAAGGCTCTACAAGACTTATCACTTGACCTTCCTTCTATCAGCGAGTTTGCTGCACCTCTATACTTTGAAGAGATGAAGACTGATAAATTAGACTTGGGAGTAAGCACGATAATTAAAATTTATTTATGCGTATCTAGGCAACCTCACTCATATCCCAGTTGGTGAGAATATTAACCAGTACTAAAGTACCCTTGCCCAAGTGACGCAGGAATGTACTGATCATACATTCTTTCCATGGAGGCTATTTTTCATGAGATTATGGCTATAGTGAATATGAGGGGGTGGAGCCAGTAGAAACTCCTTAACTAACCAGACCCGAGTGACTGTATGGATAGTTCTCCTTTTGGGAAAAATACCCAAGGCACCAGTCAGGAACCAAACCTTCTAGGTACCATGGGGCCTGTTACAATAACTCAATCTTAGTCATTTAAATAACATACAAACAATGCAAAGAAATATTCATTCTCTTGTGTTTATGGGAAGTTGCTTTGAAAACTAGACACTCGTAATTAATTTTACTTTTCAATATGAGTGATAAAATTAATGTTGAATTTTTGCTTCTTATTATAGCTATTGAAACTGAAGGAAATTTTAGCTTTCTGATATTGCTCTGTTATTCACATTAAGGATGAAATGTGGAATTTAGAAACCAGATCTGAAATCTGGGTTAAAACTGTTTTCCCGAGTATTTGTATGTAAATTTTAAATGAAGTGTAAAGTTAATTAGTCAAGTGTTTGTTATGTTCAGAAAGACTTGCAGCTGTCGGACGTGGAGGCCAGTGTGCGATTCTTGTCTCTTATTGCTGCAGTCACCCAAGCTGTGGACATGGGGAATTGCGATCTTGCATGGGATGCGATTTTCAACTCTCAAACTCAATTCATGGTAATGTTCCATTCCTTCTCAATCTCCATCACTACATGTTTTAAAGCAAAATATTGTACGCTCTTATTTTTTCAAGGCAATACAATCAAATCTCTATTATTAGTTTTGATCCTCCTTAAAGAGTTTGTGTGTGGATACAAATAAATTACATTATATTAGTTAATGACCAAGAAAAAGTTTGGTGGCCCACAATAAGAGGTACCAGGTTAGATCCTTGGCACTCCCAGATTTTCTTTGTATTGGTGAGACTGGAATGGAGTCGACCCAGCCTCATGAGAATAATTATTAAGGGGCTTGAAAAACGGAGTAGCAGTTCTGGTCTATAAAACTGAGATTGATGGCTGAAGGGTTTGTTGTACTGACCACATGACACCCTTAATCCACAGAAGTTTGCTTTTTCTCTGTGAAAAAGATGGTGGTCGATATGGCTCAACTACGAGCTGACGCCATGGAGTTTTTTTTAACTTAACCATATAACATAGTTTAATAAAGATTATCAGATATAATTAATATCTACCATGTATGACTTTCTCGGCATCATTTTATATGATGACTCTCTTTGGTATAAAATATAAAATGAAACTAGATGTTTTCTTAAACTGTGTATTCTTTGGTTGTGTCCTGTAAAAGTAATTAATTGTTCATAGTTTTAATAGGACTTGGAGCATGCATTCAAGAGCAAGTACTTCATGGCTTTAAAGGCTTGTCGCCAGCAAAAACTGAGTGAACGTAGCAAGTGTCCTTTATTAACATACATGGACATTCAAGAGTGTATAGATCAGGTTAATCAACAAAATGAAGATGATAACCAACGTAAGTGAAAGTGTAACATTACATAATTACTTATTAAGGTTGTGTAATGGGCATCATATAGATTTTGTTGATTTTGTATTTACTTTATTTTAACCTGCATTACTGAGCATGCAGACTAGTCAATCTAGCTTGGTATAGTTTTCCAGTACTGGAGAATTCTAGGTTCAAAACCTGATCAGGGGCACTGGGGTAGTCATTCATGAATGTTTTTCTATTATTCCTATACACAGATGCGGCTACATTTCCCCTGAAACTCTTTATCTTCCCCATGAGGGTAGTTAAATGAAGACAGCCTGGATCAGTAGTAAATCCCAATAAAAAAAAGGCCAACTTTTAACCTAAGTTAAATCATGAATTTTAGTTTTATTTGCATTATATTTGGAAGAAGGTATAGGAAAGGTGTATGGAAACACATAAAAGGGATGAACACAATATGGCATATTTTTATGTGACTTAGCACTGGTCTTTTTTTTCAGTTATTGTAGCCCTTAAACAGTTGGATGTGGCTGTGAAAAAGAATGATGCATCCTCGGTGCTAACTGCTCTTCAAAGCCCTGTATTTAACATCGGTGAAAACATTGAGCCTGATTGTGCACCACTTTATATACAGCTGCTCAAGGTATTACTCTTCTTAATCTACCACATACAAGGCAAGGCACCACAAGCTAAATTTCAATTGCAAACTGCTCTGTGATTTGTGCTTGTGTGTGCTCCAGTGGCCGCAGGGTTCCTACACGTCCTGGAAAACCTTTAATTTTAAAATGTTTCTTCCAGGTCTGGGAATGTATTGGTTTTATTTTTTGTTGCATTTGTTTTAATCTTGCAGTGTAAGCTGGATCAGAAACAAAATGGTGAGGAAGAGATGGCATTATGGCTGGAAGATGTTCAAACTCTGCCGAAGCAAGCTGCCGAGGAGATCAAAGACGCTCACTCTGGTATTATATTACTATAAAATCCAGAATCTTTTAAAAAAGGCTTCATATTGTGGCATATCCGGTTATGTTTGGATATTATATAACTCCTGCGCTGATGCAGACTTGAGCTCCTTGCCTTATGCTCTTGAATGGTTATCACCAGGCCTCATTGTTTTGTATAATTTAGTGCCAGATTATTATATAGTAGATACTTATATAGTAGAGCCCCCATATCTGTGGGTAATATGTAACTAGATCTTGCACAGTAACCTGAAACCGCTGATATTACCAAACTGTTATATAACGTGATATTCATATAGCAAACATAAATGCGGTAAAGTTTAATTGATTATGATTATTATTAGCACCGCGTCTTACTACTCGTTTGGGTTGTACACACTTACGCTAATGTGTAATGGTAGAGTGATTGTGTGATGAAATGAAGGACCTACAGTTTAACGTGGAATCCGAACCACGGTGGAGGCCTGGCATTACCCACATTCACAAGATGTCTTGTCAGAGGTGAAGGAAGGGTTTGGTAATCATATAAATTTGTGCCGGGACCGAGGATTGAACCCTGGCCGCCAGCACAGAAGTCTGACACCTTACCCCTAGACCGCCAGGTCACCTTTAATTGATTAATAATGCATAGTATGACATTACCAACATTAAATAAAGTACATAATAATGTATACTATAGTGTACTTGCTATTTATTCTCCGTTTTTCTTGTTTTGACACTCACTGATGATGACAGTGATATATCACTTTGCCCACAATGAGGAGATGAAGTGAGATGATAGTGTAGGCATTGTGACTTATAAACAATCCCTTTCTTTAATTAAAACTAAATAAAATTTGGCAGCGGTAAACCACGGAAACTAAATCGGCGGATATGTGGGCCCTTCTGTACTAGGAACACAATATGAATGTTAGGTTAGAGTAAATGCATCATAATTTGCCTTGTTGGATAATGAGGAACTATATTGTGGAAATTATTGTTCTTGTCACCTGATATATGTTCTGCCTATCTTTAGTAGTGTTACTCATTATACGGTTGTCCATGTTTCACAGCTTGTAAGACTCTGTCCGCTGTACATTCAGCCCTCAAAGGGAACAACCAAGAATTGTTGCGGTCAGCTCTCAGGGCCGGTAATTTAACAATCTCTCCTTGTACTCAACGCACCATGAGCAAGTTTTATAATACACTGTTAGAGTGCAAGCGCAAAAAGGTACGAAGAAATCAAACCTTTATTATAACTCTTTTAAGGTAAACCTTTTCTTTTTGAAGGTAAATAATGTTAAATATAGAAGAGTGATGGCAATGATTATGAATATTAGGACGAACACAATATGGTTCTCACTAGGAAAAGAGTAACACATTTCAACTTCACACAGTTGCGAATGAACAAGGGTTTCCTCCCTGTTTCCCACCTTTTTCTTAAAAACCCTGATAAAAATAAACTAGGTCATTGGATTGGGAAATAAAATATTTTATCTAAGGGGGTGGGCAGCCATTTGTTACCCCTTTGATCAATGGTAGTATTTATTTATAAGGGTTTTAAACTCTAATTGGTAAACATAAATTATGTTTAAAATGGTTCACAATTTTTGTTATCAACTCATCACTTATGTAAATATATGTTTTGATTAGGGATGGGACGCTTAAATCCTAGATCCCTCTAGCACCTCGAATCCCATGATATTAAAAATACTTGAGATTCATACGAATTAAAAAAGTATCTCATATATAATTATGAAGACCTTGATTTAAAATTACAAATTTAAGCAATTGGTAAAAGGAATTATATAAACTTATGTATTTGGGAGAGTAACAAAAATCACAAAAAATTACAAAATTATATTATTAATTTTCTTAAAAAGTGTTCTCTTTGCTGCTTTTGACATAATAGACATGACAAACAAAACATCATTTGTCAGTGGCCCTAAAAACCTTAAATTAAGTTTTAAATATTTTTAAATTAAATAAAACTACATTTTTAAAGATTCAAATTTGGATTCAAGATTCAAAAGATATTTTAAATTGAGATTCAACCCAGCTCTTGTTATGACAGATAAGAGTTGTCAATTTATTTTTATTTTTACAGGAAATGAAGTACAGTTGTCCTTGGGTAGTGTATCAATCCCCGCGCAACGTGGTAGCTTACCTTAACATTGAGACAGATAAATGTGTGTGGAAGAAACCAAAACAATTCCAGCTTGGCTCGGTGTATCTCAGTATGAAGGATATAAAGGTACGAAGGTTTTTATTTTGTATATATGTTTTAAACTTACAAATAACTCAGTGTGGTCTGCCAATCTTGATTTATGTGTTGCCAGAACGTCATTTCATATATCAAGGCTGCGTGCGACAGTAAGGTAGCTGAGCAAACAATTGTTCGACTGCAGGCTTTGATCAGAGGATACTTGATTCGCAAGAGAGTGTCTGAACGCAGAAAACTGTTTCAAAATAGTCTCTCCTACATCATTAAAATACAGGTAAGATATAATAATTATTTATCAGAAATAGTCTCTTTAACTTGTCTAACTAGGTAATAAAGGAATGTGAAGACTTTTTTATTTGAATCCAAATCAAATAGCATTAAATATGTCCTAATCCAAATCGAAGTTTGAGTTGTTTTTAAACCGGTTTTGGTTGCCGCATGGTTTAAGGCATCGCTTTCATGTTGGACTAGACTGCCGATGGCAGGGAGATTGGTGTTCGAATCCAGCTTCAGTACACCTATTCGAGATTGAACCCTGATCTCGTCATTGGTGGTCTAGTTTATTAGGGGAGTTATGCCTTAGACCATACAGCCATCAAACCAAGCCTCATGTGATGACAGATAGTGTAGAAAGTGTCATTTGTTTAAACTGAGAATTTTCTTAAAGCCATTTGAGTCTTACTTTTATAGATTACTTCATCTGGTTAAATATCATTTAGACTTTTTTTAATTGTTTAGTAGGCCTACTTTCTTAATCACTTCCATATTTTACTTTGTGTATTACTTCCTCTGTGTTTGCCAGGGGAAGTTTCTTTTATTGACTTTGACATAAAAGGGCTTTAACTATGTTTTTAATAAGGTGCTAATATTAAGCATGTTATGTTAGGCATGGTGGAGAGGAGTGTTCCAAAGAAGAGCGTATCTGAATTATTTAAAGGAGCGAGGGCCTTCCACAAAAGACAACACAGTGCTTGATAAATATATCGGAGAGGTTAGTACTAGATATACATGGTACAACCTTATTTGTGCATGCAGCAGGTCACACATACTTGGTAAGTTTTTGTTTATTCCACAATTTGTTGATTAATTTAGTCACCACTTAAATACAAACTAACCCTTTTATTTGTATTGGTTTCCAGATTTATCTTATTTCAATGTTAAATTAAATCTCATAGAATAAGTCTAGTTTAGAGGTTTAGAGAGAGAATCTGAATATTGGTCAGTTTTATTATGCCTTGTAACCAACACCCTTATCCCTAAACATGTGCAGCATGCGTAGCTATTTTCCAGGAATACTCTTTGTGGTTGGCCTTCAAAAACTAGTTGCCATGCACATAATAGGCACGTTTTAGCTCCCATTATTGGTGGAGAGTTTTAACCTATTGTGGTATGATAATTATTTCAAAGAAAAAAATATAGAACGAAAGTGCTGGACAATTTAGAACGATAGCTAGTAAATCTTAAAACCATGTCAGAAGCCACTCCTTAACAAATTGATAGTTTTACAATTTTGAAATCTTTTTCGGTGTTCGAATGGTTCAAGACATTACTCTCGCAATAGACTGGATTGCCAATGATGGGGAGATCGTGGTTAAAATCCTTGTCGAGTCATTAAAGGGTCATTTTTCCTAAACTAATTTTCACTCTTCTTCCATGAAAATTTGTGTATACTTTCTCTTAACTCAACCTTTCTCATCCAATATATTAGCATAATTAGTATATTCGCATAAAAGCCTAACTGTAGTAAAACATGGTTTTAAAAACAATAATACAACTTTGAATTAGTAACTATTGAATTTTGTTTTGGATACTCATCTGATGTGTACATATTTCTTTGGTCAGGAAGACAAAATTGTGAAGGTACAAGCATTGTGGCGAGGCTACAAGGCTCGCCAAGCATTCCTGTCCATTTTCAAACAGCCACAACCTCCGCTTTCTATAGTGAAACACTTTGCCCCTTTGCTCGAATTTTGTGCTGATGATTACCAGAGAGACCTTCAACTTCAGGTGAGATTTCACAATACATACATAATATGTTGTAAAGCTATATTTCTTGTTTAATATTAATATATTGTTTAAATCTCGAGGGATTCATCCTGAACTTAATTTAGTTATTGATTAAGAAAGGAAATGTATTTCTTCTTTTATATCTTGTTGAGTGACCTAGCGGGGGGGAGTTAAAAGGATGTGACATACTTTTTAGTTGGGAATTTCATTTGTCGAGTTGAGTAGACTCCATTGGTATATTACGTCTAAAATATTTCCTTCCTCATCCATAATCCTTAGAGTAATTATAATATATATGAATAACCTGAACAGGTAGTAAAAGCAGTGATAAAAAACCAGCATGTCCTTGATATAGTTTTTGTAACTGGGCTATATATTCAAATAATTATACTTTTGATCCATAGAATCTGAAAAGTGAGGTAGTTCAAGCGATTAGAAGGAATCAAGAGCTAGCCAAACATTTGGATGCCATGGACCTCAAGATCGGACTACTCGTCCGCAACAGAGTAACTTTGCAGGTGACTTAAATTGGTACTATACAAATCCCTTTAAAATTGTCAGAATAAGGTTTCAAACACAAAATTAAATTATTACCAATACCACGATACATTATCACAGCTTGATGAAAAATAGCATTCAAGCTTTAAGTTTTATTAATAAACTGATGAATTTTTCGTGTTACATACTGTTGACTCTACTGAATTTGTGAAATATGTCAAATTTATTAACAACATTCATTAACGTATTGGTTACCATAAATATTTTTATTATTTATAATTGATGTGTGCAAAATCCACTTTATTGTTTCTGAGTGAAGCGGAATCAAATAATACCTATAAAATATTCCTGAAGCCAAATCAAAGTTACAATATTAATTTTTTATTGTTTTCTCGGTCTCAGCACAGATTTATCTGATTGCCAGACCCTTCTTTCACCTCTGACAAGATGTGTATTAATCACAACTTGTGAATGTGAGGAATGCCAGGCCTCCACCGTGGTTCGGATCCCACGTTAAACTGTAGGACCTCCATTTCATATCACAATCCCCCTACCATTACACATTAACGTAAGTACGTATAACCCGAATGGGTAGTAAGACGCGGTGCTAATAATAATAATAACAATTTTATTTTATGTTTCAAATAAAGTACTACCCATAATGTATATATTTACACACAGCCTTAGATGCTAACTATAATTTACAGATGGTCTTATTGTCGAAATAAAATACTTAACAAAATTCAGTCTAAGCTGATAAATTTAACTATAATTAGAACATGCTACAAATACCACAGATTTTTGTAAAGTGAACATTATTTGTAATATACATAACAAGATTGAATTATTAAAAAACATACATTTTTATTCTAGCTGTTAATATTTCTATTTTCTTTCTCAAATTTAAGTTGGCGCTAATGAATATAAGATGTAAAGTTGAAGTTTTCAATACTTCACACACCACTATTAAAACATTGGTATAGCTTAAAATATTTTGGATACACTCGTTTTAGCAAAAAAGATGTTGTGTATGTAAATTATTTTAACAATTTTTATAATTTGTATTGTAACTACATTGGTACTATTAAAGTAAATAAAGATCTACTTTAAATAGAGTATCTGAACAATTTATGGGAAAAAGTATTTAAATTTTTTAAATAATCACCCACTTCTAAATTTACATGTTTTAAGATTTTATGACATAGATTTATTTAATTCATTTAACTCTGAATTTTCAGGATGTGGTAGCCCACGGCACAACCTTGAATGACTTAGCCAAGAGCAGCTCCATCACAGACCCCCATCAGTCGAGGGGCCTTAAGTCGCTGACTAAGGAGAGCCGCAAACTTCTTGATGACTACCAACACTTGTTCTACCTTCTACAGACAAACCCTTGTTACCTTTCTAAACTCATCTTCTGCCTCCCTCCTAGTGGGTCCAACAAGTTCCTACAAACTGTCATACTCTCGCTGTTCAACTTTGGGGCCAACTGCCGAGAAGAATACTTGCTGCTCAAACTGTTCCGTAGTGCACTTCATGAAGAAATCAGGTAGCTTTAGCATCAAAATAAAATATTTATATAACTTTCCTTCTAATTTGTAAAAATATTACTTTTTTTTCTTGTTTTGTTTTTCAAATAAAAATAAAGTAGGTACTTTAAACTTACTTCTAGCTCAAATCATATTTAAATCAAAGAAGTTGCTTCAAGATGTTTCTGAGCCTGCCCTTGTCCTTTTTTTATTTTTCATTGTAGTCTAGAGTATGTTTTCCTTTTTTTTTTACTACCCATTCAGGTTATATCCTATCAGGATTTTTGGTTTCACTTAATAAGTATTTATTGTAATAGAAGATAAATAATTAATCTTAGTTGTTAATGTAAATTCCTTGTTTATTTGTCCAGAAACAATTATGAGAAGTTGTCGGATGTGATGATGGCCAATCCTTTGGTGCTAAAGCTCGTTGTCAGCTTTTCTCGCCAGTTTGCAGGGGCCAACTCTCTACGGACGATACTTGGCCCTCTTGTAGATAACGTAAGCTAACACAAAAACAAATATTAATTAGCAGTGAGTGTTTTTTATAATAATAATAATAATAGGACTATAAAAAAAAAGTACAAGCTAGCCATCCGTATTTGGTTACTGATTCAAACTACCCAGATGGATTTGTAACACAAATGTGAATATATTCTATGGTTAGTTCTCAACCTAAGATCAATTATTTAAAATTGTTTTTATAAACTCGCCTTACTTTATATCCATTGTTTCCAGCCTGTGGCATTGGTCGATTTTTCATTCAAGCCATATATTTTCCACTAATGGCTGGCTAGACCTGTTGCAGCTTCATATGCTTCATCATCTAACTTAATACTATGACAGGCACAACATCCAGTCCCCAGCTGTCAATTTATCAATGTGAAAGGGTAAACCCATATTTACATCAATGATAAATTTTCGGCTATGCCGGGAATCAAACCTGGAACCCTTAGTTCAGCATAGGCAGGCACGCTATTGATTGGGCTAAGATGTCGAACTCATAAACTCCCCAAAATATTAAAATTTTATTTTAAATCAATGCTGTTCATTTGAATCATAAACTCTTATTTTTAGATTAACTTATATAAGAGAAAAAGAATCAATATTGAATAAAAAATATATAAACTCAGGTATAAATAAGTAAAGTAAAGGGGGGTGGGGGGTAAAATTGTTTGATTTGTGGCACCTATGGGTATTAAAAGGATCTCAGTAGCTTGAATTTTAAATAAAACTACAATGATATAATGGTGGAGCCTGAAACATGTATTATTAAAAAGCACAACCGAACCACAGAGACACTTGAAACAAATGCAAAACATAATTTTTTGGTCATTATTAACTAATAAGTTTATATTTAAGATCATTATCAGAATACTATAGCAATTTAGTTAGTTTTAATCCAAACTGTTTGTTTCAGATTTTGACAAACAAAGCGCTTGTCATAGATACCAATCCAGTGGACATTTATAAATGTTGGAGAAGTGAACTGGAAATGAAAACTGGCAAAACATCGTATGTTCTATATACATTAGTAATATTTATATTTATATTGCAAATCATACAATTGCATTCTTTTATAAATAAACTATCTGTTGCCTGTGACTTCGTTCACATTTTCACTCCTTTTGTAAAATCCGGAAACTGAGGGTAAAATTACTTAGGTTGCTATTCAAAAAATTCGGCCTTATTCCTTGTTTACATCATAAAGGGAACCTCTGTGCAAAATTTCAGCTTTCTAGGTCCAAGGGTTTGGGCTTGGCATTATCTAATAATAAATAAGGCAACTTTAAGGCAAAAATATAAATCCTCTTCATTTCCTATCCCGTGGGAATTTCAAAAAAGGCCAGCTTTATTCCTTGTCTACATCATAAAGGGAACCTCTGCGCAAAATTTCAGCTTTCTAGGTCCAGGGGTTTGGGCTGGGCGTTGATGAGTCAGTCAGTGAGTCAGGACTTTTCGTTTCACTTCAAATCAAGTTTAAATGAAAACTAGTTGTTGTTTTTAGCTCGAGTAGAATATTATTTGTACAAGAGATATTTCAAGCTGAACTTCTCTAATAAAGACAGGCATAAACCCTAAATAAGTACAAATATAATATCTTTAGAATTACAATTTTTTGTGAAAAATGTATAATCAAACAAATTGAAATTTTTAAACAAATCTAATACAATTGTACAATTTCAAAAAAAATTAGACAACTGGAAATGTTAAGGGACTCTATAAATGCCATGAAATTACATTTTAAAATTGAATAAAATTAAGTTGTAATTTTCAAGAAAAAAGCGTTAAAATTTCGACCGAGTGTATTACTCAAAAATTTTGGGGTTTGCAAAAATCTTCAAGTCGAGTGCGAGCAGCTATTAAAACTTGACTCGAATTAGAATTTTTGATTACTCGCATACCCCTCCCTAAAATAAATTAGATTGGTGCTACTTAAAAAAACCTTTTTATGATTTCTCAATCTCACTTTACATAAAGATGACTGACATCTGGCAAATTAGATGGGCTAGTAGACAAAACACCCTCATTACCGGAAAGAGAGAAATGTAAGAATCATCCATATAGGATGAAACTTACACCCTATTTTATATTTATTTTTGTTTTATACAACAATATTATAGGAGTTTGATAGTAGTCTATTGTTTTAAACATGGGTCTTAAAAAGAAAATTAACAAGGCTCAGAAATAGGTTAACTCGTGTGACTATTAATATAAGTAAAGGGGAATTTGAAAATACATATTACATTTTCCTTTAACTTGTTATATTGGTAGTACTGTTTGTTTTCACAGGGATCTACCGTACTCTGTAAATACAGAGGAAGCATTGAAGTATGAGGAGGTTCGTAAGCGACTGGCCAGTAGTCTCGATTCCCTAAAGATGTGTACAATCGTGTTTCTTGAGAGAATAACACAATCACTTCCTGCTATTCCATATGGAATGGTGTACATGGCTAAAGTGCTCAAGACGGCCTTGTCACAAAAGTTCCCCAAAGCGCAGGAGAAGGATCTCCTCAAGGTGAGGGCTACACATAAGATATATTTGTGCAATTACTGTATTGGCCCAAACTAGAGATGGATGGGAATGACATTTTAATAACGAGACGGGGAAGTTAGCTAAAATATCGGGATCGAGACTGGAACAGGAAATTATAAAAATGATGCTTTAAATAAATTCTAGATTAAAAATATATATTGTTTTATACTAATATGATAATACTTGTAAAAGCTTTGACATTATTAAATATAATACAAATAGTACATCATGACTCTCGAGAATGGATACATTCCCAAGTGTTCCAGATCTCGTCCACCCCTACCCCAAATATAGTGTGATGTTCTTTTCCTAAAAAGGTCCTTTTGAGAACTGTACTTGTATATGTGCAACCTAAAATATTTTTTGCTGGATAAAAAAGGCAAATCCCTACTAAGTTTTGTTTTTTAGCATGCTGGAATTGTACATGAAATTATCGCGCAAGTCTCATAATAAACTCAAGGTCGAAATGAAGTGAGAGAATTTCCACCACTCAGTGTCACTGAACTGATATTTTAAAAAATTAGAAAAAATCCATGGCAGATTTGTGAGTGATTGTTTTGAAAGAAAGCTCACTTGGCAATTAAAGTAAACAAGGGAATGAGGAGAAGCTATTATATGAATTTTAAATTAAGGCAATACATGAAATGCAACAAACAATAACGGGCAGGCCACTAACAAGCTTAATTTTGGTTAATATACAACTTTGGAGGAGGAATTAAGAAACATTTGGAAGTGCCTGCGCATCAAGAAAATCATTCAGAGGGCTTATAAAACTGTCAAATTTGTAAAGTTTTTACCTCATAGTATATTCAAAATCTTTTTATTTTTCATGTAAAACACCTTCAAAATATGGTTGTATGATGTGTGAGGCCGTATTATAGTCGGGCCAGTGCGATACTCGCACATATTAGCTGCCACATCGCTTGAAAATGTATTACCCCCCCCCCCCCCCCCNCCCACTCACCCCATATAGTTTTCATGATGGCACTGAGTGGTGCAACACAATCAATTTAACAAGTAGTCATATTTCTTCATAATAAATGCTCTTATAGTCATTTATGAGGAAAAAAAGCTGTTTACTTTTCTGTAACGTTTGCATGTGTTCAGAAGGATCATAAATTAAGCTTTTTAGGTATTCCATCATGTGGAAATGTTTGAGTGATAGGGGTTTGTGATGTTCTCTTTTTCAATTCAAAGCAAACTCAAATAGAATATCTTGAAATATTGTACAAGCCAAATCAAAGTTCAAATATTTTTGTTGGTTGTTTTATGCTTGAAATTTTTATTTTTATTATTCAACTAACTTTATGCACTAAAATTACTTAGGAAAATATTTTGGTGCACAATTGTTTGTAATCTTTTGTTTTATTCTGATGAATCAAATTATCATCACAGTTTACAATTGAATTAGTTCAGATTTTTTCTCATACTAATATCTGTTAGATGTATATAACAGCTCAGAATGGCAATAATTAACCATAAATGGAGTATTTTAGCTGTCAATGTTTTTATTGGTAAAGCTTCATAATTGCCAACGCTTGAATTATTTTAAAAGTTAAGTCAATGTATCAAAGCTTCGCACAACCTTTATGATAGGTTTGTATGTAAAATGGCAATTTTCCACAAGATACTCCCTTATGGATTAGTGTCATATATGAGTATAGGGTGCTATAGGGCCCCATTTAGTCTTTTGTCTGATTTTCACTGAATATGTGGTCTGACCATATTTTTTCAGGTGGTTGGTAATTTGATATATTATCAGTATATCAACAGTGCCATCGTAGCTCCTGACGTCTATGATATTATAAACACACCTCCGAATTTCACTCTCTCTGCACTGCAACGACGAAACCTGGCAAGCATTGCCAAGATATTACAATTTGCAGCTGCCAAGAAAGGAGTAAGTTGTAGTTTTTTTTAATACCTACAAAGAGAAGGTTTCATTGGGTAGATTGTGACCTAAAACAGGGGCTGCAAACCAGACACCTGCAGATGCGTTTTTTGGCCAACACGAGGTTTTACATATTGCCTTTAGTTGTACTAACACCATAATTCAGTAAAAATAAATCAAGATCGGATAGATTTGTCGGTTGATTTTTCTTTCACTTTGCCTGCTTCACTCATTTATGATACTTGCCTGGTCCCTTTAAGCATTTGGTTTTGTGACCCCTGACCTAGACAATAGTCGCATAAGTGATTATTAACACTATGTCTAAATGCTACAATGTTTTATAGACACCATCTCATTTGATGAATATGATATACTAACAACACCTTATATTTATAATTTGGTTGATTTAGTACTGACTCAAGATGGTGTAAATTATATTCAAAATAAAATATCTCATTTTTAATTTTAAAAAATGACATGAACTATCCTTATAGAATTTGATAGAATGAAAAACTTAATGCTCTAGTTTTGTGGGTTTTTACTCTCTATCATGTGTAACTTTGCCATCAAACTATATCGTAAATAATAAATATTATTTCTATAGATTAGCACAAAAATAACAAAATGTGTGAACTATTGTTAAGCTTCGTACCCTGTGATTTGGACAAGCAAGAGTTGACGTGATCAATCTTTTGCCTGGATACTGCAACTAGCAACAGTTTTAAATAAAAGATTTTTACACGCTACTTTGAACAGCTTATTAATATAATTAGCTACATGAGCCTTTATCAATTTTGTAAACACTTTATACATTTGGTAAATCTCTTCAAATAACCTTTTATTATAGTTTTATTGTTTGAACTCGAATAACTTGATGTAGGACTTTCAAAAGAGCTTTCAACTTAAAAATCCCTTACTATCCTTTATACAGAGTAGCCATAATGAAACCCCCTCTCAGATTATTTTTTTATAAAGTTAATGTGAATTCCTCCATGTGATTTAAAGTAAGATATTTGTTTGATAGTTTGGTGACGAATGCCAGCATCTTATGTGTCTCAACAACTTCATTGTTGAATGTCACGAGAGGTTCAAGAGGTTCTTCAAACAATGTTGTGACGTGGAGGAACTAGAAGAACATTTCAATGTCCATGAATTCTCCGAGGCTACGCTCATTTCTCGACCAGTTATATTCATCACATTACAGGTCATAAAGTTACTTTTCAGCAATAACTCTATATTGTAACCATTGATTGAACTACATAATATCGACCAAATTTAATTTTCAAACTATAGTGTGTGATTTAAAAAAAAATAATTAAAATACCAGGAAACTCCTTATTGACAATTTTGAAGAATCTGGCGCCCTTTTCTAACCTTACCTATTCAAATTAAAATGGGATTGAAAGAAGACACGAGTAAAGGTCTGGGATTTTTGCAACTTTTATTCCAAAAAAGTGAAAAAACATCATTTGACCATAATAAATAAAATATTCTGTTTTATTTTAAAGCACCGCGTCTGACTTCCTGTCTGGATCAATACATCTATTTATGTATTACTATATTGAGGTAGTAGTAAAGTTGAATTTATAAGAAGTGTACATGCATTTGTGTGAAGGGAGAGTGGAAAATTATTTAGGAGAAACCACCCTCAGTACACCCAACCAAGATTAAACCCTGATCTCCTCGTCGTTGGCAGTCTAGTCTACTGCGAATGTGACGACTATTAATACCAAAATACAATATATCTTAAGATAAATTCAATCATTTTACCATGAATCAGGGTATCTAATGATACGTCTTGTGAATGGTGCAGGAGATATGCGACACCCACAAGCTGCTATTAGAGTATCAGGACCACATCGCTCCAGATCCAATGGATCCTCTTTCAGAACTGTTGGAAGATCTTGGGTCCGACCCTTCTTTGGCCACATTATTAGGAAGTAAGCATATACTTCTAGATTAATAAACTTATGACTAGGTGTCTGGTAACTTAATATTTTTTATTCCACTTTAGTTTAAGCGAGTTTCTTAGATAGCTCTCTATTTACACTTTTAAAAGCTTTTAGAACCAAATTCCTTATACTTGTATCCTCCGAAAGGGTGACTCCTACCCTCCTATCCACCATTATATCTATCAATACATGTATCCAGTATTGATAGCTAAAATAATTTGGAAAGTGACCATTGACCAAATAAGTTTGATTCTTTACTCGTATAAAACCTTCCTCAATTTTCCAGTTTTAAATTTTTTTGTAAAAAGTGTGTTTTTTATATGAGTAAATATGTTATTTGATAATGTTGATATTTTAACTCAACTGTTTAATTTAAGCCATCATTCGATTTCTTAGCTCAGTCGGTAGTGTGTCTTCTACTGAGCTAAGGGTCCCGAGTTCAATTTCCGGCACGGCCAAAAAATGTATTGTTGGGGAAATGTGGGTTTACCCTTTCACAGTGATGAATTAACGGCCAGGAACTGAATGTTGTGCCCGGCCTAGTCTTAAGTTATAAGGCATGTGAAGTTACGACAGGCCTAGCCAGCCGGTAGTGGAAAATATATGGCTTGAATAATAAACTGCCACTGGCTGGAAACAGTAATGGATGTAAAGTAAAATTTAAGCCATCATATGAGGGCATAGACTTCTCCTTTCTCTCCTTCGTGTAGCTTTTCTCTGGTGTAGCATTCAATATTCATTCAACTAAAGATAAACTATTTTGTTGATTAAGAACATCCTGAGGACCCTGCTTTGCGGCAGTTGGCTAAAGCTGAGGCGTGTCTTACTTTAGTGAACAAGTACGAAGATCCAGGCGAAGATGACACAGACATCAACAAATTATTCATCAAGTATGTAATGACGGTTTGTTTTTTAGTTTGAATGGTTTAGAACTCGATTCCTAGTTTTCAAATCCAAACGGGAAATTTCAGAATTGGGTTATTTTTCATTGTGTTTCACATTAGTTCCCCTAACGATATAATATATTAATGAATAACATAATTTCAATTTGAGATAAAATCAGTGCCATAACTGATTTTTCATTTGCACTGCGCAAGCTTTATTTTTGGGCCCCTTAGATTTCTTTTCAAAAGGGTGATGGGGATAAGTTAAGTGGTCACAGAAGGAGACATTATTAAAACAAATACCATACAACAATTGTTTATAAATAATTTTGGTGCACACAAGAAATATAAAAAAACACTTTAATTTATTTATAAATGAAAATAATTATTTTACTAACACTTTTCTGGCTTTCATATCAGAAAAAGTATAGGTCAGACTTTATTAACACATACCATTGAAACAATATCTCTTAGAGATTATATTGACATCAAAGTATACTTGAACTAAAGATAAAAATAGATTTCTAGTTAAAAAAAATTAGCAAAAATAATGTTTTTATATTATTAACACTATTGAACCTAGATAACTAAAGATTTAAAATATGACTCTTGCTTTAATTGACCAACTAAATGTTTTATTAAACCCCTTTTAAATAGCATTTATATGTATTCATATAATATAGTAACATTCTTGGTTACTCTACAGTTACAATTCATGCAATAATTTTGGAAGGTTACATTTTAACCAAGGACCACTAGTTTCATAAAGCTCTGATGACATTTATTAAAATCTATGGCAATATTACATTCAATACTATTATCATCTACCGACTTATTAGCACTTCGAACTGTCAATATTCTATTTAATTGCAGAGCCAAGGAATTGTTGGTAGCTATATTGCCTTGTCTCCATGGCTGCAATCTGGTGGAAGCTCTGAATTCCAGTGATACTCCGACTCAACAGAGGTTGTTTGAAGAATTGCAAGCCCGTCGAATTAAACAGCCCAAACCTACACAGTCAGTCACATTTCTCGCATTATTTTACTGCCAGTTTAAAGAAAATCTCTGTTGACTTTCCATCTTGGTGACATGCGATACACACAAAAAGTGTACACGTAACTTAATAACATATGAACTTTCTCCTTTCTTAATATACATTATAAATATTCTCATTATCCCTTGCATTTAAAGTTACTCATGTTTTAACGGTTAAGATGAAAGTGTGAGGGAAGCAAGAAAAGGTCATGTGTTTGCAGTTTTATATCGAAACCCTTTTTTTCCATAAGAACTAAGAAACTACTATAGAGAGGCTTCCGTCAATCATTTTTATTTGAAGGTTTAAATTAAGATGAAATAGAAAGTTGTTATTATTAATCAAATATTGCCTGCATACACAGATAAATTTTCCTTGCATATTTAGGTTAGTATTAACAAAAATGTTCTCGACTCTAACCAGTACTTGTCGAAATTTAAGTATTTCACGAGGGTCAATTCTTTTAGTTTTTACTATTCACTATTATTTCGCTAATGCGGTAGTTTTCATTTATATACATGTTCACTGTTTGGTGCTTGTCTTTCGGCATGAGGCGCTTAGCAGCCGAGTCCAAGAATGGCATCGGGTACCATTTTATTTTCAGTACTTCAGTTTGTTTACAACATTTGTATGCTCAGCCACTCTTTGTATTTTGACAAGCTTACAAACTTTTTTAATATATTATAGCATATCATATATATAAAAAAAAGTCTATGTTGCGTCTATCAGCAGGGGTCGAGAATCTAATCTGCCACATGAGTGGGGCCTTATTGAATATATGACATGTTAAGTTTGTTGGACTCTACAATAAATTGAACAGAAGGCCATGTCTACATTATGTATGTGTATTCTGCCATAGGGAAATGAATGTTAGCCTGGGAGCTTGCAAAGAGCAGTTGAAGGAACATCTCAGGAGGCTTGAACTAGAGGGAATGGTCTCTCACCGAGATGGCTATCAGAACTTAGTTACAGCGGTCGCTCAGAACATTTGTAACAAGGGCAGATACAGGGACTCAAGACGCAGAGTGAGTATATTGTCAATTTGTAAATACCGATAAATGAGAAAGATATTATTTAATAATTTTTAAGGGATGCTTACACACATCATCAACATCATCATAAACTATTGTTTCTAGGGATGGATAGAAATGACATTTTTAAATCGGGACGAGAAATGAGTCAAAATATCGGGATCGAGACGAAACAGGAAATTATAAAAATGATGCTTTAGATTAATTCTAGATTAAAAATATATCCTGTTTTTATAAAAATATGGTAATACTTGTAAAAGCTTTGACATAATTAAATATAATGCAAAAAATATATCATAAAAACATAATATAGATACGGGTGTGCGAATATTTCATTGAAACAAATAGCAAAATTTTGGACTAAACTTGAATAATACAAATTGAATAATTAATTTTAATACATTATTTTTATTGGTTAATCTTTTATGAAAATTGTGTTTTCTACTCAACTACCTATTGGAAGAGTGCAACAGATAAAAAAAATACTATTCTTAAATGTTATCTATTTTAATACCTCTTAAAGGTTATCTAGGTTTGTGTTTTGAATTACAATATTGTTTGAATATTCTTTAGTTATGAAACCCCTTAAATGTTCTCTAAGTTTGAAACATCTTAAATGTTCTAGGTCTAAAACCACTTAAAAGATTATCTAGGTAGGTTTTAAACCCTATTAATATTATTTTATTATTTAGGTATGAAACCCGTTAAATATTTCTTATGTTTGACACCCCTTAAAGGTTATTTAGTTTAACACCCCTGTAATGTATACTCTTTGTTTGGTTGCTAGCAACAGACAGGCTCATAAATAGTTTACCTTGGCAAGCTATGTCCTCCCCCTTCATTTCTATTTTACAAAAGATGGCCGAGTATAATATATATATAAAAATGTTTAAACCTCTTATTCGCGGCCTGAACCTAACAAATAACTGTTGATAGATAGAGCACACTAAGTCACTAGCTTCCCAGCTTATTTCTCTCACCACAGGTAGTAGTGCCAAGCTTCCTGCAGAACAAAGAAGATGACTGTCTCCAATAGAGATTGATCCAGTAGTACCTGCTTGAATAATCGGGATTTATTTTCCACCTGAACCCTTGCCGAGAAAGGGCCTTTCTCCCGCCCGACTCTCAGGAATGGATAAACTCCCAACATTTTCTCGAGGGTTCGGGATCCCGTCCACCCCTGTTTCCGATCTGTGGCCAGCAGGGCTATTATGACCACAACACAAGACAAATTTGTGATTATTAGCCCAGAGACGCTAGACTTTGCATCAAAAGTTATCATGGCCGGGTCACTTTAGTAAAATGTGTCCTTTCTCAATCAAGAATCAAGAAAACATAGGAAAATCATCAATCCAAAGATCAATTTATGGAACAATCATTTGAACCAATAAAAAGTAGGTGTTAAGTACTGGTGACTGACTGTAGCTGATGATTCCACACATCCATCACAGACTCAGCCTTAAACCATGAATGAAACTCCTACACTCAATATCATTGCTAAGGGAACTGATGGTTTTAGGGAGAAAAACTTTATCTTCGCCCTCTCTCAATTAACTGTTAACAAATCTCCTTGCTCTCATCTATGCCTGAAGAGGGTGTGATAGGGTAAGAAGGAGCTACTGGCTACCGTGCAGTTCACTCAGCGATGATATCTCGGTAGTAAAAGCATTGGTGCACTAAGCCTAAGGAAGGTCCTGATTATGATTCCCCTGTCCAACTGACATTTTTCATCTAATTTAAATTTATTGAAATGGGGTCCCCTTCAACAGAAAGTTCTGTAATTGCAGTGATATGCAATCTGTGTGTTGATATTACCGGTAATTTAATTTTTAACCCTGTGCTAAGCACCAACATTTTCAACGAATCTGAATCTTGCTAGGATTTGTATCGACTTTTAAAAAATTTCAAATCCAAATAGGCTCTGGATTTAAATTTGGTGGAATTAAATCCAAAATTCTAACCTAAAGGTAAAACTTTTAAATAATTTATCTTTTTAAAGAAATTAGCTTTAACTTATTATATGACTTGGCCATAGAAACATAAGAATTTTGCCAAATTAATAATCCATTTATTATTTAAACATTGTTTTAATTACTCTTTACCCGCCTCGGTGGCGTAGTTGGCTAACGCGCTTGTCGTGTTGAAGCTCGACTGCTGAGGACGGGGAGATCGAGGTTCGAATCTCGGTCGGGTGAACTGGGGGTGGTTTTTCCTAAATAGTTTTCCACTCTCCCTCCACGCAAATGCGGGTTAACTTCTTCTAATTCAACCTTCCCAAGTCCTAATCCATTAGAGTAATTAGTACTTAAAGCGTATAACCTGAACGGGTAGTAAGACGCAGTGCTAAATATTATTATTATTAATTACTCTTTTTTTTTATTGAACTCAATTTCAATAAATACCTATTTTATAATTTAGTTTAGTATTAAATTTGAGTTTGATAACATTAGTTATAATATATTATATTCAGATTCAATTTGGATTTGATATTGAAACCCACCTCGGTGGCGTAGTTGGCTAACGCGCTTGTTCGTGTTGAGCTCGACTGCTGAGCACGGGGAGATCGAGGTTCGAATCTCGGTCGGGTGAACTGGGGGTGGTTTTTCCTAAATGATTTTTCACACAAATGTGGGTTCACTTCCTCTAATTCAAGCTTCCTAATTCCTAATCCATTAGCGTAATTACTACTTAAAGCGTATAACCCGAACGGGTAGTAAGACGCGGTGCTAAATATTATATTGAAAATCTTGGATATCTGCACTTGATTTGATTTTAAAATTATAAATTTTTTAAAGGATAGTGGGAACATCCTTTTAATTCAATATAAACCTTGTACTCTGGCAATAAATATTAAGTCATGCTGTAAAACTCCTAGGCTGGAAAGTGCTGCACTCTGTCAGAAATCTTGGTAACTTTTTTGTATCGCTCGCTTGTGTTCAGTTATTTTTATTCAATTCACTAGATGTTCCTAATAATCTATAAAGCAAGATAAACTCTTCTAGCTATTATTGGCCACCAACTATTCCACTCAAGTACTCTTGTTATTGTTATGAATTGTAATTAATGTCTCATTTAGAATATATTTTAATTACACTATATGTATGTTGTAGGAAATGGAAACTCTGAAAGCCGCCAAACTTGGCTTGGAGCACAAAGCAGCTTTCTATCAAGATCAGGTCAACTACTACAACATATACATAAAGAAATGTCTCGAGAATCTTCATACTGGCAAAAGGTGAGTATTGCTGGCTCAACAGCTCATCTTTTTACCAGAGACATGCAAAAGGTAAGGTTATTTTTAGGGGAAAAGTGGGGGTATTTTTCTAATAAAGCGATGATAATATAAGCTAAAAGCGATCTTATTATTTACATAAATAAGAGTCAAATTAGTATTCGTTAAAAAAAACTAGAAAAAAACTGTCAAAATTTTTCGTTCATATTGTGTATTTAACTATTTATTAACATATTCAGAGAAAAATCAAATATAAATACACACAAAACATTTAACGCTTAGTAATATCAATCTCGATATATCAATATTTTGATTTTAATCTTACAAAGAGCATTATAGAAATAATCGACTATCAACTTATGTTTAGACCAAACAATAACACCGAAACTTGTCATCATAGAATACTAAACTACTACCATACATGGAGAAGAGAATAAAAATTGAGAAGATATTATTTTTCCAAACATGATCACCTGTAGCAGGGTCCATGTATATTGAAAAGACCCATTTTTCCTGTAGTCAATTTACACCTATAAAATAATTATTAAAAAAAATGCTATTACCACTGTTACCGCGTTTAAAATGATATTGCATGATGTGATGTTTGCTAGATTACAAAGAAATTGTGTTTATATAGAAAAAAAGCTTGAATACATATTATTCATGTGAAAACAATAGAATTTGTGTAAAAATTTGTAAATTTGTATGTTTTTTGTAATCTCTTTAAATACAACTAATAATTGGTATGTTGATTTATATAAACATGATTTTACAAATTAAGCTTTGGAAAAAAAAGTTTACATACCTACATCATCTTCAACTGTTTCCAACTTGTGTTAGTTTAGTAAGATGCCTCCATCTTTCCGTCTTTAATTTCTTCCATTCTCCTCCTCTCACTTGAACATTTTCTGTTATCTTCTCCTTCCATCTCTTTCTTGGCCTCTCTTGCGGTCTTTTTTCCTACATACTTCATTTCCAACATTTTATTTGGCATCTTCTCTTTTTCCATCCTCATTACATGCTCATACCATTTCAGTCTTGCTTCCTCTATCTCATGTACTCCTTGTACCCCCACTCTTCCACTGATAACTTCATTCCTAATCTTGTTTCTCCTTGCGACAGCTAGCATGCTCCTCACAAACTTCATTCCCATGGCCTCCACTTTTCTAGACTTTCTTACATTCAAGGTCCATGTTTCTGCTTCATAAGTGACAATGGGTACAAAGTACACCCTGATCAATAGTTCCTTACAGAGGGAACATCTCTTCTCTATCGCAGGTCTCTTACACACCCATAGAACAACTCTCCCTGCTGTCCTCTTCTCGTTAGAGCCTCTCTCCTTCCACCTTTCTCAGCTCCGCTCCATCCAACCTTGTAGCTTTACTGGATCTTATCCTCTTCCTTGTCACTATCATCACTCTACACTTTGCCATGCTAAACTTCACTTCATACTCTTTCACTTCTTCATTCCACTCTGGATAAAAATTAAATGTATGATGGCATTTCGTTTTATTAATGTGGTATTTTTTATTTACAAAGATTGTTATATTTTCACAGTAGTGTGCACACCCCGAAGCGACCGGGCAACAAACAAGTAAAGTCCAAGCTGACGTTGAAGTACACTGCAGCCAGACTTCACGAAAAGGGGGTTCTTCTTGAGGTAGAAGGGCTTCCACCATCACAGCTCAAGAATGTGTTGTTTGAAATAACCCCCGCTGACATTAATGGCATATTCACGATTAAGGGTAAATTTATGGGAGTAGAAATGGAAAAGGTCGACATTGATATCCAGGTGAGCAAATATTTGTGTTTTCACTGCAATGGTTGGGGGGGTGTTAAGCCATAATTATTGTATTTAGTAGATAGGCCAGCTTTTGATTATAAAAGCTACTAGATCACTTTTCATGTTTTCACATGGTGGTGTGTTTTAAAAGTTTACACAAGATGAAAAACCCTAAAAAATAATTCTATACAGCCATGTTTGGTAAATGATATAGTAAAATTAGGAGGGTTGCCTCCAAAAAAAAATGTTTTATTGATTAAAGTCAAATTATGAAGAAAAAAATGTTTATTCATTAAAGTATTTAATTATCTTTGTTTAATTGTTAGTATTAATAGTAACATTAGCGTATAACCCAAACAGGTTATAAAAGGCGGTGTTAAAAAAAAAATTAATAAGTCAACTATGTTAAGCCTGCATCGGTGGTCGCATAGTTTTATGTATCTCTTATGTATTAGACAGAGCTTCCGATGGGGTTAAAATCTATCTGTTGGCATTTCCTGAATGGTTACCACTCCCTCTATGCAAACACCGGCACATTTCCTTTAAAATTCTTACCTTTGTCCTATTTTCATTAGTGACATAGCTTACAGTCTTAGGTAAACTAGAACCTGTCAGAGTGACATAAGCCTGTGAACTAACACCATCATCTCTCCTGACTCAGCAGTCGAGCATTCAGACAAGGTCATGCTTTTAAACAACGTCGGTTGTCTTACCAAGTAGCATAATACAGAACGTTGTCAAAACTAGCTTTTTAGAAGAAACAGCCCTTCTGTTTTTATATATAACAGTTTTGACCTTAAGAGAAGGGGGAGGGGGGG
>CABFOW010000199.1:24889-43461 GCA_902141385.1 Timema californicum | reverse complement strand
GGGGGGGGGGGGGGGGGGGGGGGGAACACATGTACACCAGTTTCTAGAAGGGCTAGTTCAAAGTGCTCCACATACTCAACTAACAAGTTTAACCAACTTGTGGGGATAATATCCTACAGCTTGAGTCACTGTTCTGTATGGCGGAGAACGCCCTAACCCATTCTATAGGTCAGAGTTAGTAGATAAACAGTGCCAGGTGCTCGAATGTTCGTCACCAGCTAGAGGTATAACACTGAAGATAGGTCAGGGCACAGATTGCTGAGTAGGGACATTGACAGAACGAGTGCCTTTTTCCTAACTCTTTCATTTAGTTCTAAATCCTACATCACATAGTACATTATTAGCTTAATTAATCTATTTCAATAATACATATTAAACGAAACTCACAATTATTTGCCATTATCTATCCAACCCACCAAGCCCATCATGAAATGAGAGGCCCGTGGGGTGGGGGTAGCGACTTTAGTAGAGTTAATGTGTGTGTATAACCCAAACAGATACTAAGAAGCATCGAAAAAATCTTTATGTTAATGGCAATGTAACATTGTAATAATTGAAAATTAGGCTTATTACAATTTCTAAAGTATTTTCTCTCTCATATTCCAGAATCTTCTTCAGCTCCAATTTGAGGGAGTGACAATCATGGACATGTTTGGGAAAGCCAAAGTGAATGTTAATCTACTGATTTTTCTTCTTAACAAAAAGTTCTATGGCAAGTCATGAATTAGCGAATGGGCCAGATAACATTCAGATTACATATTTAATTTTCTAATTCAAGACTTTAGTTAATATGAAGCTCATATTTTTTTAGTTGAATAAATTATAAATGTATGTTAATGTTATTACTGTAATTTTTCTAGAGTCTTTGCTTTTTCTGAGCATCACATGTAAAGGCTAAACACAAAATAATCCTGTTTAGTGTCTTGCAGTTTGTTTAGAGTTTTTATTAATATTTTATTTGTTAGCTAAATAACAACAGAGTATTAACCATCACATGATGTTAAGTTTTGAATATAAAAAGGTCAAATTCACTTTTTCTTTGATCTGTATTTTCATTTTATCTATGAATCTCGAATCAGAATCTTAGAAAACCTTATCAGTACATTGGTATATATTTTCTTCAATTCTAATTTTATTCCCATTAACTCTTTAGTTGATATAGAAATCATACAAAAAAGGTTTACCTATAATGTAAATACAATTTCATTTAACGAATAAATTGATCTGGGGTCTGGTTGTTCGATTTATCCAATGAGTATATTGTGCTAAACCACTAATAAGTATCATAATGGTTCTTAAAAAAAGATAATATTTTTTGTTTTAAACTATGTATTTCATCAAAGTTTGAATATGTTTTGTTTCAAGGAAAAGGTAATATTTTATTAAAATCGTTTTATGTTTAAAAAAAAAAATTATATTGTGCATATTTATATAACCCTGAGTGACTAGATATAATTCTAAAAGTATTAAATTGCAAAAATACATCATTTCATAATAGATAAACAATATTACACAACATTTTATTCAATCACCACAATGTGTATTATCCTTCACTATGTACTCATCATCATGCACAGTTTCCTCTCACTTGTAGGTCCTGTCTCAAATATAAGCCTCTCCACACTCCCTTTATCCACCTGTCTCTAGGTCTTCCTCTCGGCCTCCTGCCTGCCACCTCCATTTCCAACAATACTCCTTGGAATCCTCCCCTCTTCCATCCTCTTGCCTGTATCCTGCTTTCATCCCTTTCCTTCATCACCCAGGTTTATGATGCATACTGCAATATTGTACATCACTTCCTTTGCACTCCGGCAGCACATCTACGCTCCAGACCAAACTTTTGACGCTTTAGTAAAACACTTCCGCTTGCTTCCTTCTCTTCCCAATTTCTCTCTTGTTTTCTCCACTTTCCTATGTTGTTATCCTAATGTTACTCCCCTCATGTGGCTATTTTCTTTCCATGTTGTAATCATGCTCTGTTCATCTCGACAACAAAAAAAGTAAAAAAAGGTGAATTTTGATTGTAAATATTTTTGTAAACATTTAAGAATCTTCACGCACTCCTAAGATGAATACTTTGAAAGAGTCTAAACTCTAAATTACAGAAAATGAAGTGTTTTAAATCAACTATCAATATTTGTACATATTTTTATTGTGGATTTGATGATTGGTGTTGAGGTATGCTGATAGCGGAGTCTCGGTAACTCGACCTAATGGGGACTGAGATAATGTTGAGTTTTACAAATGAATTTACATAAGATGCATGTTTACGATGTCACGTTTACTAAACAAGGATGATTTACAGTACAGTATTGAATATCAAAGATACAGTAGTACTGTACTGTAGTATTGTACTGTACAGTAACAATAATATACATACAGTACAATATATTACATGTTAATACAATGGTGTGTATACATATGTGTAATATACAGAAATGCAGTACTGTATGTATAATATTGTATTGATTCGAATAACACGTTACTGAATTGGAAAATTAAAAAAGAACAGCACTTGTAAAACACCACAGCACGACTGTTTCACTCGAGTTGCGCAAACAGGAGTTAAACAGTTGAATGACCTTGGATGGTGATGACTGGTACCAACAACTGTGTGTCAAGTTATTGAGTGTAGAGTTTCCGAGAGACTGCTGTATCAAATTTGTATATAATATGAATATTTTTAAATTTAATTTTAAAATGTGTATATTTTTCTATTCCAAATATTTGAGCAAATACTTATTTTTATAGAGAAAGTAGGTTAGTTTATTGTTTCTAATTACTGAAGTATTTTATATCTAGTAATTTTGTCAACATATCTTAAAATTTCACCCACACAAATGAATTAATGTATTCACACTTTTTTTTAAGATGTGTAACATCACAAAATGTTAAAATTGATAGGAAAGATGGCTATATAAAGAGTGAGCTGTGTTCCCTCTTCAGTGTTAAAATATTATGTATCTCAAACAATTAAAGAGGTTTTATTCAAATAGTTCTAAAATGCTCATTCTATAGTTTAATGTTATACATGGTTTTTTCATGCCAGGACAACACTTAACTAAATGTTTAACAAATATAATGTTCACCTAACAAAAAGAAATTAGTGTGTGATCAATATTCGCAAAACTTAACACAACAATTCAAGGGAAAAACAGACAGTGAATTTGGATTGTTTGAAAACCAATTGTTCACTAAAATGGAACCTAATCCTTTGGAGCTGATTAAGCTAAAAGTACTTGCATTAGAAGCTTATTGGATATACAAAAGTGTAGCACGAGGCTATGACGTTTCGGAATTTGAGTAACGCAGAAAAAAAAGTACCAAAGAATTTGTCTGCATACCATTACCAAAAAAAAACTAAGTACTAAATAGCTGTGTGGACATCACTAAACGAACAAATGAAGTACTAAATACCCGTGTTGATGTTTCTCTCAATATGATTGTCTGGCTGGAACATGTGTTACTCACTTAATGTTCACTTAATGTGAAAGTTCTCCCAGGACAACTCTTTAAGTAAACATTAAGTTAACTGCATGATGGCTGTCATTTATAAATACGGGAACCTTTACATTATGTAAGCTTTGTTACAAAGTGAACGTTAAGTTGATTGTTATCCTGGCATCAGTTAATTGTCATTGAATTTCCAGACTTAACATCCAATGTTTTTTTTTAAAGTTCATGGAGCAAATAATTTTTTTTAAATATGAAAGTATTGTAACCCTTTTCTTTAGTAGTCAAATTTTTATCAAAAGTACACCATGGGTGTGCAAAGTCTACTTTTTTTTAAATTCAAAGTTGAATCTAATAATATGAGATATTCCCAAAACCAAACCAAAGTTTGAATATTTAAAAATAAAGTTTAATGTTAGATAAAAAATATAACTTAGTAACTGAATTCATTTATAATTTTACAATCACAAAATATAATATAATTAGTTTAGATCTTTTTATGCAAACCTTAATTTGGGATAAAAATGACAGCAAATAATGAAAAATATATAGGTTTTAATTTTGAATATTCATTTTGGCAAAGCTCCGGAATTGTAAAATCAGAATTTTACTTTCGAATCGAAATCTAAGAGAACGAATATTTAAAGAGAAGTTGAAATATTCTAAGTTTTGCACACCCTTACTAAGTATTATATAAAATCATTAAATATATTTCACTAAAATGTACTGCAAGTTTTCACTAAATACATTAGACCAATAATTAGTTTTTACAACCAATTTAACTAATAAGATAAAGCTTTGATTTTGCAATCAATTTGGTTTCTCGGGAAGATTTCAGAATGTAATTAAATCTATTTTAACCTTAATCCGGTGTTTCTTGCAAGTTTCTGGCAATAACTTTATACTGACCCACCGGCTTTTAACATGCTAACAAAAATAGGAATATGTTAGTACTACATTCCGATTTAATTCTAGAATATTATCGGAAGTTTTTACTAAGGAACTATTTATGAAATACCTAAATACAAATCCATATTATTTGAATCAGTATTACAATATTTATAATTTTCAAATTATAGGATTTTAGAAAAAATGTATTCGTAAAACGTTGGAAATTTTAATACATGTCCACCATGAAAGTGCAATATTTTATAAAACATTAGCTAAGTTTGACATCACAAATAATTTAATGTAATGTTTTACTTGTATCATTTATGAATAAATATGAAATATTTTGAAAATAAAGTTAAATTTTTCCTTTTATATTCTGTGTAGACGGAGCATTTCCAAACCTTCATCTGGCTTTACTTACGCTTGTTTGAAAATTGTGTTATCTTGAGCCAAAAGAGGTTTTCCTTTAAAGATAACATACATTGATTCATCATCATCATTCAACATTTCCATCTCCACGGGTTGTCCGTCACATCCTCTTCCATTCCTTTTGATCTCTCCAAACTTCTCTTTCGACCACGCGTTTCCAGTCCGCTCTGCCACGGTTAGTCACTTGGACAGTCATGTAGACATCAAAAAAATGGTGGATTTGGTTTTGGAGGGTATTGGTGTGGTCACTGATATTCTCACACAGGAAGTTGAAATCCACAAAAAAAAAATTTTAGACCTGGAATTGGTTACTTGAGTCACTTGAAGCTTCCTCAAATTTATTTCGCAAATTAGCAGTTGAAGATAAATACACTTTCATCTACAATTAACTATAAAACCAATAAGTCAAGAACTTGAGTGCGTATAACCTGAGCAGGTATTAAGACTCGGTTCAAAAATAAAACTTGATACTAACACGAGAGCTGCAATATCTGCTCTTCATTAAAATCCATAACGCTCCCTTTGCCTTGTTCAGTTTCATGAACCTTACATTTTCATTATCTGTCCATTTGATTATTTTTACAACATTCTTTTTACGGGTTTCACTCTCCGTTTTTTAAGATGGCACCATTTTGAATCCCATCAAAGTTCAACTTGGATACAAGTAAGTTGGCCATCATCCTACTCAACTCAGATATAGCCTCCTCATCCAAGTGGGCTGGGATGAATTGTTGACACGATTCAAGTAGTGTTCAAGTGATGCGCACGTAGCATCCAAGTTTGCTTTGTCCTAGTATACTTGGGTTCGTGTCGGCGAGGCTTTAACCCAACTTATGCTTGTAGCCTTCTTCATTGGTGATTATGACATAAGCTATGGACAAATTTGTAAATTCACATTCTAAAAGCTCTCAAACTTAATATTAAATAAAACAAACTCATAAAAGCAATAATGGCATATTTAAATTTCAATTTTAACGTTTTTAAAACAACTTATAGAAAAAATGACAAATGCAAATTAATTGAGATTTTAAATATAAAAAATTAAAAAAAAAACATTTCTTCGACATTGGTGCTATTGTTTGTTTGCAAGAAATGTTATTTGTGTAAACATTCATATACATATAGACATAAAAGCAGGAATCACATAGAATATTATAAGAAGACATCAGCCCCGAGGGGCTCTCGAATATTAGCACTATGTAGATGAAAATTGTTGGCACCCGATGGGCTGATGATGAGCAAAGAAAACCCCACCCCATCACACATAAAAGGGTCGACGGTACCATAATATATACAAGGAGAGGAAGAGGAAAGAACCAGAAGTGGATAAAAACATAAATGAAAATAGTGTACAGATGACCCTGGTCGGGCGAGCCGCCGGGGTCGGTTGGAGTGAAATAATAATTCAACCCCAGGGTTACGATGACATTTTCATACGTAGCCCTGGCGTGCGTTTGGCGTAGAAGTTAACACTGTTTCCCCTTGCCCTTCTAGAGATCCCATACCCCGATTAGTACAACGTATATTCCGAACGGGTAATAAGACGCAGTGCTAAAAAAAAACTAGTGCAGAGGCAGCAATATTTATAATTTATATAAATAAGTGACTGGCAGCGCCATCTGTGAGGCAAGAAAAACAAAACCTAAAGACAAATATGTCTTGTTAAGCCATCTATGGGACCATAAATGTACTACTAGATTTGTTTATAAATTATTTAATACCTCTTGCAGTTTCTTATTCTCCTAATACCAAACCAACTAAATCGTCTCGTTTATGATGAAGGAAGGAAAAAAAAACACGAAAGAATGGGAATGACGGTGGAGTGAGAAAGAAAGAAAGAGATACATACACACACACAAACAATGTTGGTTTGATTTTTTAATTACTCTAAATACTTTGCAACAAAATGTTTCCGTTTCAGTGTAAGTTGGTCTGAACTTAATGTTTTTTTAATCTCTTGATTGATGCCTCTTATTGTTTTAATAATCCGACGATAAGTAAAAAATAAATCGAGATAAACAAATCATTAGAATGTTAAAAATATCGATCTAAAAATTCTAAATGTATGTTACTACACATTAGTTAAATATTATAATAGGCCNGGGGGGGGGGGGGGGGTTAAAGGGTCAGTTGACCCCCTGTTAAAGTAGGAAAATTAACACAAAAAACGAAATTAAAGTTCAAATTTTAGAGAGAAAATAACACAACACAAATAAATTATACAATTTTCTATATTTGTACGCGCAGACATCTCTTAAGCCGGGTCCACATGTCCGTTCACATTTATTCACTGTTCGATATGATTCACGCAAATGTGGAGGAAAAAAGTCGTTCTGCATAGAGACGGTAGGTAGACCCATCAAAGAAGACTAATAGTAGAATAAACTTTCTTTCCCTAACTCCCAGATATATTTCAAATCCTCTGATATTATCGAATATGAAGCTGAAAAAGATGGCCTTGAATAAAACTCCAAATGACTTCTAGATGCATTCTAATGTAAAAAATTTGCCGGAGAAGACCGCTTCAAATGACTACTAAACTAGTGGCATCTAACTGGCAGAAAAATTCAGGAGAGGAAAGATCTAAAATAGCTTTCAAGGTCATCCAAAATTCCAAAAATGTCTAGGGGAAGACAACTCCAAATAGCTTCTAGATACATGTAATTTTGATGAATTTTCAGGCGAGGGCCCACCCCACCTAAAATAATTCAATATTCAAAATTTTATCGGTGAAGACCACTTCAAAGATTATCTTCTAGAGGTATCTACTTATCGTAAAACATTAAGGTGGGGATCACTATATCTACGAGGGGCATCCAAATTTCAAAAATGTCTATGTGAGGAATACTTTAAATTGCTTATAAAATAATCCGATTAAAAAAAATCAAGGTGAAGACTACTCATAGCTTCTAGAGTGAACCATTTTTCAAAAAATTGTTGAAGGAGGGCTACTCTAAATAGTTTATAAAAACTATCTGATTTTAAAAAAATTGAGGAGGATGACCACGGGCTAAAACACACATAAGATCAAAATATGAATGAGCAACTAATAAATGGTTTTAAACAGAAATCAAACACTGTAATTAGTTATGTTATTTATAATTGTGATCCCCCTATGAAAATGATCTGTATCCGCCCCTGTAGGCCTAGGCTCTCAATTTTCGTAAGCGAGTATTGCGATATTTGATTGAATATATTAACCGGTACAACGAATGGGGAAGTAAATTAATCATAAAAGATGAGACCCAAGATTCTTAAAATAATTTTTTTTTATAAATGCTCTATGCACTAATCATTTAATTTTTCCTCCCATTTCGGTGGGCACGCAAACTAAAATGCCAGGCTCATCTAGTCCGTTTTGCCGGTGATGGGGAGGTCGTGGTTCTAATCCCGGCACGGTGTACTGAGGGTGGTTTTTCACTCTCTCTTCATTAAAATTCAGTTACATTTACTTTCAATTTTACCTTACTCATTTCTTCCTCATTAGTCTAATTAAATTTTTAAAGTTCTAACTGGAAATTAAACGCGATGTGGAAAGAAATATTAGTACTTTTGTAAAACAACTGTATGAGGTTTATGCACGAGTTGTTTGTTGACCTTGATAAACAAATGCCGCTTGTATGTGGAGAGTTTGAGAGTCTGCGGTAGTCTCAGTATCTAATCTGTTGCTCAAATTGTACGCCTTCACTTTAATAGCGTAGCCTCTTTCTATTTACGTTTAGCAAGGACAAGCCACCGCTTACTAAGAAGAACATATAATAAAAGGAACAGTTCCTTGTTAAAGGTAGGCACATGTTTTTTTTTAAATTACTGAACTCGATATCATTTTTATGTGCTGTCAACACTGAAACACAATTTTATTCAAGTATTAATCTGGACAGTGTTGCCAGCATAGCGGATTCCCCACTAGATTCAACTATTTTTCCATATTATTCAATATTGATTAGACCATATGTTTTAGTAAATTAATCCAAGTAATGAAAACTACAAACCAAGGACATACAAAGAGTGAATTAATAAAAATACATTGAGTAACTGTAGTATTTTAAAGATTTCAGTACATTTTGGAAGCCCTGATCAATTATGTTTGGTATCCAACATTGAATGAATATTAAATGAATACTACCAAATCTGCAATGTTTTACATTGTTGTATTATATGTAGTAGAGTGAGTTCTTTAAACTTAACACCAAAAAATAACGTGTATCTTTAAAAACTTGTTTTATTTAATAGATTTAAACGTCTAGATTTTTGAAGCTTGAAGCTGACAGTTGAAATAGTTGTAAAATTTAAATCCACGTAACCTAGTAGTCCTGGACCAAGCAAGTTATGTTCTAAAAGTATCACAGAAGACGCTGCCAATTGTTGTAGTACTTGTGAATTTTGGCTACCCTGCCGTTATATTATAAATGTACTTAACGTTTCTATCACTGGTACAAGTAACTAAAGGCGTGTGCAGCGTGGGCGCCATCGAACAAAGGCTGGCTGTGGATACAGACTTGGATGACATTATTGACGAATTAAAAAAGAAGAAATGTCATCCTTTAGTCGGCTGATAGCACTGTAATTTTAATGTTTGTTTATCAAAGAAAAATCTTCTAAAACCAAACATTTATTCTCTCTTGTTTAAAATTTATCGTAATTGTTGAAAAAAAATTAAACAAATTCTCAGGGGGCGGAAGGGCATTGATCTTTGATCCCACCCTATTCGTTTTCCAACTGGCAGCCCTGGCAGCCATACCCTGCGCACGCTTATAGACAAGACAATTATTATTAGACTCTAGAATAGTAATATATTAATAAAATGAAGCGTTTATTTTTCTGTCACGAGTGATATTTACTACACACAGAGGTATAGATTTTTTTAAATTAGTAGCCCCTGTGCTCGAACGTGTGCACCTCGAAGCAGGAATTTTAAAAATGTTATTTGAATTTTTTAAATTAAAAAGTAGGCTGGAAGCAAAGCAATATTAATAAAATGAGGAGTTTCTTAGTATGTCATGACTTGAGCATTGCAAGATATCTACCGCACGCATAGGGCTGACATTTTAAAAATTAATAGACCTTGTGGACCAAGATGTAGCCACTTAAAAGCCAGAATTTTAAAATTTAACAATTTTTCTATCAATTAAAACCCGGCCCGGAATCAAAGCAATATAACTAGAACAGAGATTTTGCAGTGAACAATGATAAAATTCCAATATTTTATTGTTGTTATAAGGTGTTATTAATAATAATAATAATAATATGTATCAAACGTGCCAGCTGCAGATAATATGACGTGACGTATGAATACGCGAAAGCAAATCTGGTAACTTTTTCTAGCTGTTGTTCATTCGTAAGAATGGCTTAACCTACAATAAGAAAACCGCACTAAAAGGAACTTTAAATATTTTTTTAAACTTTGTTTGAAATCAACATTGATTGAAGTTTCTATATTATCAGCATTATTTCAAACGTATTGACGATATATATTGAAAGGGGCAACTGTAGATAACATAACTTGATGTATGAATAGGCTATATTAAATAATTTTTACTAACTTTCCTACCGTGTCCGGTGTCCCTATTGTAAATGGCGAAGAGACGTAGAAACACGCGTTTAACATTACTGTGACCCGCCTCGGTAGCGTAGTTGGCTAACGCGCTTGTCGTGTTGAAGCTTGACTGCTGAGGACGGGGAGATCGAGGTTCGAATCTCGGTCGGGTGAACTGTTTTTTTCCTAAATGGTTTTCCACTCTCCCTCCCCGCAAATGCGGGTTCACTTCCTCTAATTCAACCTTCCCAATTCCTAATCCGTTAGAGTAATTAGTACTTAAAAAGCGTATAACCCGAAAGGGTAGTAAGACGCGGTGCTAAATATATAAATATAAAACATTGCTGTGTGATGAACATTTAAAATGTTTATATTTATTATTGGTTCTGTTAGGTATTATTATTATTATTATTATTATTATTATTATTATTAGGCACTTTCCCAATAGTAATCATAACGCGACAACTTTAGCGCACTAGACTAACAAGAATTTCTTGGGAAATAGAACTCATCTTGTCCGATATGATGATGGAGAGGTCAAAGTTTGAACCCTGGCAAGATGCATCGAGTTTTTATTTTCATATAATATGGTTTACCACTTTCCCTCCATGCAAATTCGGGAACACTTCCTCTAAACTCTATCTTCCTCATCTGAGCCTGATCAGTGTAAATGTTTGGATAGTCTGAACGTACGAAACATGGGGAAAAGTCTCAAGTTTAGACTTGCCAAGAATTTAGCACGCGCCCCTTTTCTGAGCAGTTGAACCTTGACCTTACGTAATCAACAAACAAGACTGGATCAGGTTGACGACTTAAACCGTGTGTCCACCGAAGCGGTTATGTAGTCCTGTATCTGATTATTAACATTAAAATAGAAACTCATTTTTGTTTTAATTACAGGTGTTGACAGCAATGGAATTCATGAATCTTCTGTTGACAATATTTCTTCTACTGGTTCCTTGTATGTACTTGATGAAGCTAGGAATTAAAAGAGCCCGAATCGTGCGCCTAATAGACAAGCTTCCGGGACCTCCTGCCTATCCTTTGGTGGGGACAATTCTGGGTGTTTTGGTGCCTAGAGACAGTATGTATTGATTTAGTAAACACTAGATTTAGTGAAAACCAGGAACGGTTTGACCGGATCTATGTTGTCTGGAACACTTGCGACGTGTTTAATATTGTCAAGCGAACTCAGGTTTGATACGTGGACTCAAGAAGCTTATTTAAAGCCCCAGTAGGGCTCCCTAATTATAATTATTTTAGAAGATTTATAACTCTAGAAGCAATTTGAAGGAAATTTATTATTTATGTGTAGTACTTTTATTTGTGTTTTTATTTCCCATGATGGAACACGGTAGGAAGGATGGATTTAAAAAATGCAGACATATTTTTTACAGTCCGGATAGGATTTTATTAAAAGTATACGTTATGTATTATTTTATGGATATTTATTGTTATTATGTGTTCTATCTTACAACAGGTCCATCCATTCCTTTTGTCATCGAACTTAGACCACCAATGCGCCCTGTCCTCTGCCTTCTCCTTTTGCTCTCAGAATTTTCTTCTTTCCTTTGTTTAAATCATCCACTATTTGAACCCTCCTTCTTCCTAATCTCTTGTTTCCCTTAACCTTCCCTTCTATGGCCGCGTGCAGAAGACAGTTCCTCCTAAGGATGTGTCCGACCCAGTTTGCTTTGTACCGAAGAATCACATCCAAAATGGTTCTCTTCTCACTAACTTTTCTTAGTACCTCTTCATTCGCCACCCTGTCTGTTGTCCACCTGATCTTCTCAACTCTTCTCCAGCACCACATTTAAAAACTCTCCAAGTATTTATTGCCCATCTTCTTGAGAGTCTAAGTTTCTTCTCCATACAAAGTGATGCTCTGAATGTAGCATTTCATCAGTTTTTTCCTCAGTTCCAAATTCAACTGGCTGGTCATCAGTAACCTTTACTTGTCAAAAGCTCTCTTGACCATGCCAATCTCCAACATAATATATTTGCTACAGTAGTCATCCTTTGCAAGCAGACTTCCCAGGTACTTGAACTGCTCAATGCTTTCCAACTCCTGGTTTACAATTTTGATTTTCAGTGGCTCTTCATTTTTTTGAAATCGCCATCACTTTTGACTTCTCAATGCTGACCTCCATATCTTCTCCTTGTTTCCAACAGCTGGTCCGTCATTTCCTGCAACTCTTGTTCATTTTTTACCAGCAATGCTAGATCATCTGCGTATTTTAATGTACTGATGGCTATAAAAAAAAGTTGACTTGATATATGAAAATATGAAAGTATTTTTTGTATTTTTTGTATAACCATTAGATTGTGCCGGGTGCTAGCACAACCTAATTGAACGAGTATATTTTCAAGAATTGGTCATTCTCTTGTCTATTTAGTGGCCTACATATCAATCAGTGGGGATTTTTCCTTTTGAGGATAGTAGTGCATCCTGGTGGTGAAAGTAAGTTTTATTTTACTTTACTCATAACATGATTGTATTATGACAGCAAAACTGAAACATCCCTAATTATACAGGCCTACTTTGGTAGAATAATGAAAGAGCCTCTCTGGTCATTCGACCATTGCATGATCGCTCACATGATTGTGTTTCTTGTTGCAGAGATGATGTCTGTGTTCAACCAACGTGTTGAAAAATATAAACCCATTTTTAGAACATGGTTGGGTCCTTTCCCTCAAGTTTCTATAACTTCCGCTGAATATATTGAGGTTTGTAGACGTTGGAAAATATGTTCGGTTATTTTGTCAAAACCCACTTCGGTGACTGCGTGGTCTAATGCGCTACTCTTGTAGTAGACTAGACTACCGATGACGAGGAGATCAAGGTTCAAATCTCGGTTGAGTGTACTGAGGATTTTTTCCAAAATAATTTTCAACTCTCCCTCCACGCCAATGCATGTACACTTCCTTTAATATAACCCCACCTGATCCCTAAAGTCATTAAAGTAATTAGGACATAAGCGTATAATCCGAACGGGTATTAAGGCACGGTGCTAAAAAACAAAAATTATAGCAAACCATTTTGTTGGCCAAAATAACTAACTATTGTTTCAATATAAACGTATAGTTTAATTTTCTTCAAATGATGATATCAACAGGTCTTTAATATATGGCATGAGCTCTTTGGCATTTTATGACAAACTTTTTAAATGAATCGAAAAAAAAGTTGTAATAAAATTCAAGGATCCCCTTGACAAATATTCAAGAATTTTTGAGGTCACCATGTGAAGAAAATTAAACTCTACGTTTCTATTGAAACAATAGTTAGTTATTTGGCACCAAAAACATGGTTTGATATATAAAAACTACAAAAAAAACACCTTTCCTCTCTTCCCCTACATTCACACCCTAAGTAGAGTATCTGGAAGCAACACAGGGAATAGAGTAAGTTTAATAGTGTGTTTAGTTTAAAACCTTAATCGGAAACGAAATGTATGTTGTACTCCCAAAAGGAAACATACCCGTTGTATATAATTTAGTCTAGACTATAGAGGGTATATATTCACAGTGTTGCACGCATGTCTCATTAACCATTAAAATGTTGACTCTCCCTTGCCAATTAAATCCTATCAGTTGTGTGTTTTTGCACCCCTGCCTCTTGATTATTAACGTAGATAACATACCACTCGAGACTCGCTGACCTAACCACGAACCCATGATCCAAACCAGTCCAGTTGTCTGTGTCACAGTTGAACTCACACTTAACTCACCATTATTTGGTCAACCATGGTAATGATTTCTTCAGTGATCATCGCTTAGTAGTCATTTTGTTTGCAGGTCATCCTCAGCACTCCAAAGTTCTTGGAGAAGGCTTACATTTACAAGTTTCTACACCCCTGGCTGGGAACTGGTCTACTCACCAGCACGGGTGAGGGGTTTAAAACCCGCTAACAAATCATTTTCCAAATTTGTATCTCGTGCTCAATATTTATTGTACTCCTCTTTTATCTGACTTGGATACAACTTGAGTACAGGTATTTCATGACCACTCTATTTTTTTATTTCTTGTGTTGACGCAAACATTACAGTACCGGTTTGGATGTACAGTTAAAGTGTCACAATGACGTATGAACGCAGGTACCAAGTGGAAATCCCACAGAAAGATGATCACTCCCACTTTTCACTTCAAGATCCTGGAAAACTTCGTGGAAGTGTTTGTGGAAAAGAGCGAGATATTGGTAAGAAAGCTGGAGGTTCATGCAGATAAGGAGACATTCAACATTTACCCTTACATCACGCGGTGTGCACTGGATATCATATGTGGTGAGTATGAACATATGTTTGAATGATGTTTCCTAATATCGAGGGGGAACCAAGCTAAGAAAATTCCTTTCTTTCTGAGTGATGTCCGAAGGTAATGGGGAGAAGAGCTTTTGGGGGTAAGATAAAAAAAACATGAGAAAGGGGGCTAAGGCACCTTTTGTTGATACATTTGCTGGACCTTATAAACTATATAATGGGTGGTTTATATAAGGGTGACACAAGGAAGATGGGAGTTATGAAACCAGATATTAATAACATGCCGAGAAAATTGTATGGTGAACGTTATAGTTCAGGAGCTTTCAACTTAAAAGTTCCCGAGGGCCACAATTGAATCCACGGATCTATGACGGGGTGCATCATAATCGGCTGAAGAGTAGGAGGAAATAGGACTCACGCGGATACACAAGTTATTATAAAAATAGAGCGCAATATATTTATTACTCAATGGACATCAGTTGGCGCTTTCGTGGATTTTACCCACGCAAGTCAAAACTTTCCCTTTCTCTGTTAAAATCGTAAATTGTACTATAGTAGATTACTTTCCCAAGAAACTTTGAGGGCCGCAAAAACAAAGGCACTGTGAACTGACATTCGGAAACCTTTGTTATAGTTTATGCAGTATATTTTGCAAATGGAAACAACTAGGGTTCCTTGGAAAGTTGTGTTTGCTTCACTTACCAACTGTTAAGAGTTATGAAATTAAAAAACAAACCGCAGTGCGGCGTTATCAAGCAGCCATCGCAGCATTAACGGTTTCTCCCACACTTGAGTTGTGTGCGATCATTTCTCTCTGATGATGTAAATCCTGACCACTAACTCCTTGACTCGGCTGTACTGGGATTCCTCTTGACCTGGAAATTATTCTTATGAATCCTTAATGAAGGGACTGAACTGAATGGAATTAATCCTAAATCCTAACCTTTTTTTTCTGGAAGTGGTTGTGCCTCTAACTATTTGCTCATTTCATATTTGGTAGAGACAATGATCCCTCTTGCTTTACGGGACCTTTGAGTGAGGTCAGCGTGGCCGAATAAATGAAGGCGTGGAAATAAAAGGGAGGATTTTATATGTAAATAAATACAACTAGGCACTTACTACTTAATAACGTTATGAATATTTCTGATAGTCATTTGTGTAATAATGTAATGATGATGATGATGATAATAATAATAATAAAATAAATATATTTTCAATTTTTGTTTTATATTTAAGAATATCTAATATTTATTCTAAATACAAAAATAACACATATAAACAAATTAGGACCTAATAAATAACTAACAAAACAAAATATAATCTCAATATAGTTCGTCATTATGAGATCTCTCTGTTATTATTTTATCCCTCTAAGTTACATGCATTTTCGGAATAAATTGGGGGTGGTCGTTGAAAACTATACTGCGTTTTAAATTGCTTTAGAATTATTGTCAGCGCAGTTGGAGTGGGGAGTGGAGGCTCGTCACATGCTCGACCAATCCGTGAAGGGTAGTTGTCATAGCAACAAATCCACGTTGCCAAATTTCTTGACAGTCACTGAGTATGCTTGCATAGTAGTAACGCGCAAACTCCCGCTATGTGGCAGCTATGCTTCACTGCCTACCCACCACGCGGATCCTAAATCAGTTCAAATCGCATTATTAAGAAAATTTAGAGTCTACGTTCAGAACACCTACACTGAGTCGATTCTTGATTATCATCAACACCACGTGGTCGAGGCACGGAGTCTGTTGGGCTGGTGTAGGTAGCTGGTAATTATGTCTTAGGTACGCAACATGCCGACCAAGCTCACCACTGGCTGGGCAAATGGCGCTGTCAGTCACTTTTTTTTCACAATGAGTGTAAACCATTATTCATTAACTTTATTGGTTTCTAAAAGACACTAAGGACGACAGAATATTACAATTATGTCTAAATGAAGGAAATGTTGAAGTGCATTATATTTTTTAATGAATACTTTAAAACTGGGTTACCCGCATCGGTGGCCACATGGCCTAAGGCGTTACTCTTGCACTAGACTGCCAATGACGGGGATATTGAGGTTCAAATCTCGGTCGGGTACTAAGGGTGATTTATCCTAAATGTTTTCCATTTGGGTTCCACGCAAATACGTGCACACTTCCTATAAATATAACCTTCCTAATCTAATCTCTAAAACCATTTGCATAATTAGTATATAAGTGTATAACCCAAACGGGTAATAAGGTGCAGTGCTATATTAAAAGGAGGATTTTTTTTTTTTGCCTCTATATTTCTTTCAACTTTTCATTTTTCTTCACCGTAAACAATACTTGAGAATCACTAGTTTTAAAACATATTGCTTGAAATATGAGCTATCTTCTCCGGGACTATGGCTAGACTACTTTCAGAGCAGTATGTCTTTACGGACACAGTCATTGACGCTTGACGTTAACGGCCTGAGTCTGTAAATAGATTAATGAATCCATAACTTAACATGGTTAGCATTTCTTTGCAATGGTTGTACCCGAATCCCGTCGTTAATAAAATTAACAATAAAACGTGTGTTTGATGGCGTTATATAATTATTTTATCATTGTATTTTGGTTGCAGAAACTGCGATGGGAACGCAAATAAATTCTCAGGAAGACACAGAGTCCAACTATGTGTCTGCGGTGTACGGGTAAGTGTAGAAAATCTCGAATACCTTCAACCATTATGATAACCTAGAATTGTGAAAACAGCATTGAATGCCACAAACATACCATTGTTACAAAAACAAAACAAAAAAACAATATTGTTACATTGGGCTGATTGTCACAAAATCATTTATAAAGCCATACATACTTTAATATATCATATAAATTCTATATTGGTTGAAAAAAGTGAAAGCCCAAAAAAGAAAAGTCGTTTTGTTTGTTGATAACTGCACAGCTCATAATAATATGCCCTACGTTAAATTATTGTATTTACCTGCCAATACTACAAGTAAATTACAGCCAATGGATCAAGGTGTTATCAACAACTTTAAAGTTTACTACAGAAAAGAACTCGTATAATACGTTCTTACATCTATAGAAGAGAATAAAATCCTTGAAATTAACATCCTCCAGGCAATGAGATTTGCGAGAAAGCTTGGTTTTGTGTGAGCAATACCACCATTAGTAAATGCTTCAAAAAAGCTGGATTCAAAGTGACGGATGAACCGGAACCTGAAAGCTTACAAGAGGAGGAAGAGAACTGTGAAACACTTGCAGAATGGAACCAGATTATTGCCGCTTGTAGTAGCAATGAAAATTACCAGCAGCCCACTTTTGAGGATTTTGTGCGTATGGACGATGATGTACTAGTATCAGAAGAGCTCACTGACGATGACATTATTTCTGAGTTCTTGGAGATAGAACAAGAAGAATTATTATTATTAGCACCGCGTCTTACTACCCGTTCGGGTTATACGCACTTACGCTAATGTGTAATGGTAGGGTGATTGTGAGATGAAATGGAGGACCTACAGTTTAACGTGGAATCCGAACCACGGTGGAGGCCTGGTATTCCCCACATTCACAAGATATCTTGTCAGAGGTGAAGGAAGGGTTTGGTAATCAGATAAATCTGTGCCGCGACCAAGGATTGAACCCCGGCCGCCAGCATAGAAGTCTGACACCTTACCCCCTATAGCCCCAGGTCACCAATAAGAAGAAGATGAGGAGGTTTGTGAAACTTGTGAAGAGCTTTTAGAGAGAGTATCAAAGCGTGACGCAGAAAACTCCTTAGAAACCTTACATACATATTTTGAGATTTCAAATATTAATAATCCTGACATATTTGATCAAATTTATACTATGGAGAAACACCCTAAATCAACTAACAATCTCATACAAACTAATATCACTGATTTTTTTAAGCCATATATTTTTTTAAATAAAAATTGTGCAACATGAAATATACATTTCTTTTACATTTGTATGTACATAAGTATAAACATTTCCACCTCTTTATATGATAAATATACATTTCGACCTCTCAT
>CABFOW010000199.1:0-13402 GCA_902141385.1 Timema californicum | reverse complement strand
TTTTTTTTTTTTTTTTAGATATTAAACAGTGCCCAGATAAGATTTTTAATCAAAATTGTTGGAACTGATTTCAAGAAAGTCATTTTTTTTCCCCTTTTGGCCCAGTAAACTACCATTACTCTAAGGGTTGAATATTTAGTTCCAAACACTCCTCTGAGGAACCTTATTGAAACCCTAGGTACCAAGTTGTAACCCAATCGGTAAAATGGTTTCGGCTCTAGGTCGAGATGCGAACGTAAGAACAGGCCACATTGTGTAAACTACTATTTCACTTTCAGGGGGCTAAAAAACTTAAGACATTTATTAAAATCTTGATATTGATTTTTTTTACGAATGATTATAATAATATTGCGCTTCTGGGCTACATCCCTCGTAGCCCAGTTTGTGGAAAGATTATCCAGTACTAATGTACCGTTTCCCAGGGGATGCTCAAATGTACTAATAGAACAGCCTTTCCATGGAGGCTCTTTCCATGTCCCGATTAGAAGAGGTGATGGTGATGGATAGTATAAAGGTGTGGAAACACTTAAACCTAATTTAAACCAAATTAACTAAACCCTGGTTACCGTTGTAGTAACTTCTCTTTCGGGGAAAATACCGAAGTACCATCTGGGAATCGAACCCGGGACCCCTAGACTCGTAACTAGGTGCACCGACCATTACACAGTGAGGCCAGTTTTTATGAGTGATGACAACAATTCTACTCTCTTCAAGGTGTTTGAAGTAAAAATAAGTTGATTACGAGGAATGAGGGCCCCCAAAATGCCACCGTCCCAGCCCCGCTAAATCTTCTGGTGTCCCTGGACTATAGGTCGCCATTATTATCTCACGTGGCTATCAAAATGATTATTCTCCTCGCACGAGTCATTGCCGAATGTATGAACACATTCAACTGTTCCAAAGCCATGTTGGTGGTGGACCGACTAAACAGGTTGTACTAACCGAGGGCCCAGTGGGATGAGCTACGGGGTGAAACGGGTGGTCCCGCCCCTGTCAAAGTTCTGTACAGGGACTCCAACACCCGCACAGACGTCTTCTCTCCGAAAAACTCCTCCCCTGTGCCAGGGGACCACGTCTGCTGGTTATCGGCCATTCGCAGATCTATCAGGTGAGGATTCAGCATCTGCAGAAACAGAAACAGGGATTAGTGCTCAATGAACCTACTTTATTTTACACCTAGTGTTACTTGATACTCGCCCGGGGTGTCCCTGTTTAAACACACTGAGGGGATAGAGGTAAGGAAGGTTAAATTTAGAGGGGATGTTTCATTTGCGAGGGTGACCTGACGGTTTAGGAGTAAGGTGTCAGACTTCTGTGCTGGGGTCCGGGGTTCAATCCTCGGTCCCGGCACAGATTTATCTGATTAACAACCCTTCCTTCACCTCTGACAAGACATCTTGTGAATGTGGGGAATGCCAGGCCTCCACCGTGGTTCGGATCCCACGTTAAACTGTAGGTCCTCTATTTCATCTCACAATCACCCTACCATTACACATTAGCGTAAGTGCGTATAGCCCGAACGGATAGTAAGACGTGGTGTTAATAATTCATTTGCTAGGATGGAGAATGGGAAAACCTGCACCTCACCAGCAAACCAAACGAGCTGGACGTTTTAGCCTGCGTGTCCACTAATGGGGGTTGCTTGGTTTCCAGAGAGTGAAATTTGAAACTCGACATGTACAATCCACTTACCCTTAATGGTGGCGGTCTATTTTTAATCACCACGTTTCACCGACCATTCGGTTTACTGTATACAAACATGTACTAACTACGCTAATGTAAAGTAGCCCCGTGGCTTCTTTGGTGCTGACTGACAGCTCACAGCTGACTTCTGACAGTCAACATTTAGGTATATACTCAAATTTTGACCGTCAGAAATGACAGCTGCTAAACACATGTTTCAGCGTAGGGATACATAATTTGGTCTGGTAACTTTCCAAAGCTGTCAGTTAGCACCAAAGAAGCAATGAGGCTACTGTATTAGGTATGAGTAAGGTTGAACTTAGAGGAATTGTACCCATATTTTCTGGGGGAGAAAGTAGAAAACAATTTTTTTAAACAAACACTCGGTACCAAACTGGGATTCGAACCCTGACCTCCCATTCATTGACAGTCCAGTTTGTTGTGGGAGTGATACCCGAGTTAAACCATGCGACAACCAAAGTGAGTCTTAACATTCTTTCCTTGACGGATAATAATACCATGATCGTATCTTTAACGCTACTCCATAGTGGAAACGTGCAAAGTAATCTTGTCACTTCTCAGGGTAAATGGACTATATAACCTTTACCAACCCTTAAAAGTATCACCTTTCCCCATAGTGGAATAAGTCGATGTGATACATTTCGGTGTAAACGGAATTAACATATCTCAAAGTTATTTATACCAGTTGGACACCAAATTCTATTTGTAATCAAAGTAACGACCGTACAGACACTCTGTGATTTAATTTTATTTTACTAACACCTGCTTCGGTGGTCAAATGGTCTAAAACTTGCCACACACTTGAACAGAATGCATCAGATTTTTTATTACTACGTGCATTTTAATGGAGGTCCACAGTCTGGATTAGATCGGATCGGAAACTGTCACGTCTTATTGGAAATGAACGAATTGGTTCGCCAGAGAGGGAATATTTTGACGGATTCCGAAGTTACGCGCATGATTCATTAAGACTGGAATATGTCATAATTCTCTAATCTCGTGCTCAGATACACATCTGTTGACGAGTTACCTGTTCCTAAACAGTTTTATATAATTTTTAAAAATGTATTTGGTTGAAGAAATAATTTAGTTTAAATTGTCACGCTATGTCGTCCGCGCTGCAGTTACGTTCTACACCCAAAGTATATTTGACGCTATTCTTTCACCTTTATATCAGCAAGAAGACAGAGAGCAACCACCATTGCCTCCTATCCACTACCGCTACCAATTCCGAACGCCATTTCATCATTGTGGCGAGGAAAAGTTTTTATTCGTAGAGTTCCGATCAGATTCCGTGTGCGACAAGCTTAAAAAGGAATAACTTCCATCTGGTCGGGTGTGTTGAAGGTTTTTCCTAAATAGTTTCCCACTATCCTTTCACGCAAATTCGGGCACACTCTAAATTAAACCTGGTTCAGCGTTATAACATTAGCGTAATTAGTGTAACCCGGAAGGGTAGTAAGATGCGATTATCAGTGTCAGCCAAGGTTAAAAGAAACCTCGAGCATCGCGATAAATGAATTTTGATGAAGGCTGTTTGCTTACTGGCAGTGTTGTTGTGCAAATCAATGATAAAATGTAAAGGTTAGTCAATATCCATTTAATTGAACATGATAAACTTATCAATCCATTATAAAAACACGACAGCACAATAAGTTTATAATGATGTTATAATCAATGCGATAGTCTGAAATATTTGCTTACCGTTCTACACAATACAGTTACACCGCGTTAGATCGAACCCCAGTAGTTTGAAATTTCGGATAATCCAAACACAATTTTCGGGAAACAGGCTAAAAATTTTTTTTTAAAGTAAATTGAAATACATTTTGTTGGTTAACAAGCTCAAAGTTAAAAGAGAATTTTAAGAAACAGTGACATCTGATAAAAATTGCTTAGTATTTATGTTTTAGTAAACACAATGTGTTTTCCTGTAGATATTTACGCGTTGTACCTCAGTTAAATAAAAGCAAATTTGATTAATTTCAATCAACTGTAATTTAAAATTCGTGACAATAAACTTACGGTATCCATGTACTCTACCGCTTAATACTAACAAACTTCGATCCCAATTAGTTCGGAGTGACAAAGTTTTAGTGTAGCGCTTATAACGAGTCTGGACAGATTGGCTATTCTCCTTAAATTATGTTTCTTATAAGTACATAAAAGGGTAGTAGTAATAAAATTAGCACTCAACACATAAAACAGTAGTAAATAATGTAAGTGGCATAACTAACAACGGATAGTGCATAACACATAGACAAGAGGCCAATCAAAGTTTTGAATACACAGTAGATATAAAATATCTTTTGTCCACGTTTAAAATTCTTTGTGGTAACTATATTTGTGTACTACAACGAATCTGATTTGTTTTAGCGTAAATGTCTATAATTTAACATAAAAGAAGAAGTATTATATTTGGATTTTGTTACTGATAAGTATATTCTACATTTAATCCATGATAATAGTAAGATCAAACCAAATAAATAATCAAGGTAGAAAAAAAAACATTTTAATGTTATGTTTCTAAAGATACAGTTTAATGAACGTTATTTTTTGAGTAAAGTATTTTAAAATATCTTATCTGGTAGAACAAATAGGTTGGGTCCACTTCTTTAGATAAGAAAACAATTTATTTTAGTAAAATTTTAAACAATATGTTTTAAATTGTAAACAAGTGTATTTTTCTTATGAATCATACACTGTACGCTATGTACAAGTTATGTTTGAATATGAAATCACCTTTGGGACCAATATGTATCTACCTTTTAGGACATTTTATGACTCCTTAAACGTCTGAAACTACTGTAATAACACTAAGCAAAGTTGTTTTTTTAAATTAGGGGAAGGTGAGGCAGGTAACTGGGGGCTCTGCAAACGAAGTCTACCTAGGGCCCCGTATCTGATAAGGACAACCTCGCGCAATGACACCTACCTAAACTCGAAAAGTTAAAGCTTAGGTAGGTATTGTTCTGTATTTAGCATAACATGAGGCTTACTCAATTTGACTATGTACCTGGTATTTAAGTGTTATAAATATGAGTGCAACCCTTTTAATTGTGACCACTGCGGAGCTCACCTCCTGTTGATAGATGTTCATGCTGAGACTTCTCTGCCTGCGCCTGGTAACATCTCCTTGGGCACTAGAGAATGTAGTTCCCAGGTGTTCTTTACGCATTGCAGCCAGCTCATTGGCCAAACTGACAAAAAAAGTACCACCATCACATCTTATCAAGATAATTGTGCAACTATCGCATGGCTCTGAATCTACACCCCTATGTAGCACCCTCCCGAACTCTACTTTAAAAAAATAATTACACTAGATCCCACTTTTATCGGGATCGATAAAGTTTATTTTTTAGTAATTCATTTTATGTTATAAATACTTCAGTGTATTTATACGTTAAGCTTTGCAGCTGGCACTTTTACCCTTAATTTTAACAGCTCTAGTCCCGTCACCTTAGCTCAGTCGGAAGCATGCGTCTACTGAGCTAAGGGTCCCGGGTTCGATTCCCAGCATAACTGAATTTTTTTATCATTTGTGAGATATGGGTTTACTTTTTCACACTGATAAATTAACGGCTGGAGACTGGATGTTGTGGCCGTGCTAGTCTTAAAATAGATTATAAGACACGTGAAGCTACGACAGGCCTAGCCAGCCAGTAGTGGAAAATAAATGGCTCTAATAAAAAAACTGATTCAGGCCACAGTCTGGAAACCATTATGAATGTAAAGTAAATATGGCATATAAACGTTGGCAGAGGTGATGTGTGTGGTGAAGCCTATCTCTCGCCAGACTGCTACTTAATATTGAGCACAATGTTTGGTGACAAACCTTTTCCCAAGATTTCTAGCATCTGGCCCACGCATGGTTCTGTTATAGTCTCTCGCTATTTTGACGTCGTGGTCCCAGAAATGGCGCTGAGCTTTCGAGGTCCTGGGAGCCACTTCCTTTATCTAAAAGAGATCATAATTTATATTTTTTAGAAATCCTTTGCGCGAGAACAATATTACTGAATACAATTTTAGAAGTAATACACCATCTCACTCTTTATGAATTCAATTTTAGTAGTCATCAAGAATATCACCATTAGTCATACACCATCTCACTATTTCTGAATTTAATTTTATTATTATTATTATTATTATTAGCACCGCGTCTTACTACCCGTTCGGGTTATACGCACTTACTCTAATGTGTAATGAATGGTAGGGTGATTGTGAGATGAAATGAAGGACCTACAGTTTAACGTGGAATCCGAACCACGGTGGAGGCCTGGCATTCCCCACATTCACAAGATTTCAATTTTAGTAGTCAGCAAGAATATCACCATTAAGTCATAAAATCTCACTATTGCTAAATACAGCTGGGACCGACTGATTTTGATGCAATTCCAACCACTTAAAAAGTCAAAATCATTATTTAAACTGGAGTATCTCATAAATGGCAAATATTGAATAGATTGCTCTAGACGTCACAAGGATTAGTTAATGGCAAATATTGATTAGAATGTTTTAGACGTCACAAGGATTAGTTCATGGCAGATATTGATTATATTGTTTTAGACGTCACAAGGATTAGTTTATGACCCCCTTCAGTGACCTGGTGGTCTAGGGGTAAGGTGTCAGATTTCTGTGCTGGGGGCTGCGGTTCAATCCTCAGTCCCGGCACAGATTTATATGATTACCAAACCCTTCCTTCACCTCTGACAATACTTGTATTAATCACAACTTGTGAATGTGGAGAATGCCAGGCCTCCACCGTGGTTCGGATCCCACATTAAACTGTAGGTAATCCATTTCATCTCACTATCCCCATACCATTACAAAGCGTAAGAGCGTATAAGCCGAACGGGCAGCAAGACGCGGTGCTAATAATAATAATAATAAACTAAAGTGTATGCAGTAGAATAGGGCTAGGAAGGCTACAAAGTTGTTTTTATTTCACCATATTACTCTACACGTTCGGGTTGAATACATTAATGTTAACCAACTTTACATTGCTGCCACTGGACAAAGAGGTAGTGGCTGCCTCTTGGAAGAAAATCGATAGTTTCCGCTCAATCCCCCGGCCTAGGTTTCATTCTATCGGAACTCATCAGGGAGGAGTGTGAAACGCACAATGCAACTTCCTAAAAGAGGAAACAAAAACACATAAGGGTGAAATTGGTCGAGGAAACGATCTATTTTCTCTAAGAGGTATTGCCTGTACGCATTTGTCCAGTGGCAGCAATGTAAAGTGTGAACTGTGCTATCTTCATTTTAAAAGCCATATTCTGTTGCTTCCTTTTACACGTTTTCTGTCCACCTTTCATGTACCTTCTTACAAATACTTATTACAAACTACCTCAAACAACGAATAGAGGTTTTCCTTAAAGAGATAGTCAATTAGTTACGAAGGATAGTTCGGGAGGGGTGGGGGGGGGGGCAACCTGTAAACAGTGATAAAATTTAATCTACATTTGCAGATCATATGACTACGTATGATTGAATTAATGTAGTTTCAACCCACCCCGGTGGCACACTTAGCTAACGCGCCAGTTGTGTTGAGCTAGACTGCCACGGATGGGGAGATTGAGGTTCGGATCTCACTCGGGAGAACTGGGGGTGGTTTTTTAGTAAACGGTTTTCCACTCCCCCTCCACGCAAATGCGTTCTCACTTCCTTTAAATTCGACCTTCCTCATTCCTAATATGCTAGCGTAATTAAAACTTTAAGCTTACAGCCCGAAGGGGTAGTAGGACACTGTGCTAAAAAATAATAATTTAAAAATAGTTTTACCGTTTTAGTAACTTTTGTAGCTGTCATAACTGACCTTCCAACCATAAATATATAATGTAACTTGTCACCTTAAGAAACAAAATCCCTGCGAGGAAGATGAACACTATGTTTATGATGGTGAGACAGAGGCTGATGGCGCCCAGAAGCGCCAAGTCGACGGGACGATTCTCCGAGTAGACGTGAGGTATTGTCGAGTTGCCGGTTCCGGTGGCCCAGGCGAGCTCCACGCACGCCAGGGCCCATAGCAAGCCCTGGAACACAATATGGTTATAATGAAAAACAACCATACCACCTCAACTGCAATCGAATCGGCTGTTGTTCTATTTATAAATTGACATTTACCACCGTTTTACTATATGTCAGATTTTCATACGAAGAATTGTTATACAACACTGCCTTGTCATTTAGGATTTAATAGAGAATTTAAATTAAGAAGCCTTATGTCAAGAGAGTATACAATAGATCATAGAACTGTTTCTGTCACTAGTCAAACCACTGGAAAGAGTTGATTTGTATTGGATTAAAGGAAAAAACTTTTATTAAAATAGCTATTGGTCAGTAACACACTATTAAAAGATAAATTATTATTATTAGCACCGTGTCTTATAACCGTTCGGGTTATACGCACTTACGCTAATGTGTAATGGTAGGGTGATTGTGGGGTGATTGTGAGATGATATGGAGGACCTACAGTTTAACGTGGAATCCGAACCACGGTGGAGGCCTGGCATTCCCCACATTCACAAGATATCTTGTCAGAGGTGAAGGAAGGGTTTGGTAATCAGATAAATCTATGCCGGGACCGAGGATTCACACTATTAAAAGATAAATAAATCTAGTGAAAATTGGAAAACTTTTTAAGCTTCAGGCACTTGGTTCTTTTAAATCACTCAAAGAAAACATTGCAATTAAATCTTTCCCCAGAATATGTATTGGTAAATTAAAACCTACTTCTATAAACACACTTTTCATGGTCTGAGGACATGTTCCATTCAAACTTAGAAAACAGACTGCCTGTCCGGAGGAATGAACCACTGACGTCCTACGCTCGCATCGTCATTCGGACGCAGAGACATCTGGTGGTTAGTGCCGTGTACTTCCGCTATTACATCGTGACGTCCACGACACACTAGAAGTGTTTTTTTAATCTAATCCAATCGTACCATAGCTATAAAGTGGCATACAGTGAGTGAGCTGTGGGCAAACTACACTGAATATCACCGCTGAGATAGCTGCTGGTCTTATGGAGAAAATATGTTTCTCTAGCTCTCCCGATTAAATGTTGCCAAATATCCTCACTTAAAGTTTATGTCGGAAGGTGGTGTGCTGGGGTAAGAAGGAGCTACTGGCAACCTCTTCGAATCAGCGCTGCAAAATTGGTCTTATATTTGAAAGGAGATTGACCCCTAAGGAAATGTCAGGGCTGTTTACAAATAGTTGTCATGCAGTTCCCTCAGTGCCATGCAGTTCCCTCAGATGATACCCAGTGTTGTATTGTAGAGGTAGTAGTCATCCAGCTCCCTCATAGATGATATCCAGTGTAGTATTGTAGTCATCCAGCTCCCTCAGACGATACCCAGTGTAGTATTGTAGAGGTAGTAGCCACGCAGCTCCCTCAGACGATACCCAGTGTAGTATTGTAGAGGTAGTAGCCACGCAGCTCGCTCAGATGATACCCAGTGTAGTATTGTAGAGGTAGTTGCCACGCAGCTCGCTCAGATGATACCCAGTGTAGTATTGTAGAGGTAGTAGCCATGCATCTCCCCCAGATGATACCCAGTGTAGTATTGTAGAGGTTAGTAACCAGTGTAGTATTGTAGATGTAGTAGTCATCCAGCTCCCTCAGAGATCACATCCAGAGGCTCATTTCACCGGCAAACACTTGGTGTGATAACTCACCGCATTTACGGCGGTGGGCAGCAGGGACACCGAGATGGCGACACCCACCAACGACGAGGTGTTGTCACCGAGGATAGCGATGGACACAGCCGCCCCTGAGGCAATGGCGACCACCGCTCCAACCCACAGCCCTTGGATACTCTCCTCTGAAACAACCCACCGATGTCAGTCGGACGCCCCATTAGATCCGATAATGGTGGAATCTTATTGGTTATAGGGCTGGGCTCTAGCAGGCAAAAAACAAACTGTGCAATTTTTAAGGATGTTTCCCCCTAAGCAATCGAAATTTTGAGGAAATTACAAATAGCTTTTCAAGACGTCTAGTTGTTTTAATCATTTAATATTCGAGAATATTAATAGTGAAATTAGTCAATAGGAGGCAAACTTATTACAAAGGGGATGAGGTTGAAGCATATTTATTCATTTCAGCTGCGGGGTTGAGGGTTGGGGGCAAATGTATTCATTTTAGCTGGGGGGTAGGAGGCAAATTTATGTATTTATTTCTGATGGGGCAAATTTATGTAATTATTTATTTCTGATGGGGGAAATAATAATAGTTAATAAAGTTGAGTCCCAGCAAAGTTACTTAAAAGATCTTAAGTAATAATTATTATCATCGACAACCCGGATCACTCACATATAACAACACACCCCAGCCCACATTTACGACACACCGCGTGGACCCAAATTACATGAATAGATCTCACCCAAGGGCTCAGCCTCCCTTAAGATGGAGTGCTAATGAGTGAGTTTAGGGCAGTATTTTTGCAGTTTTTATAGCACAAACATCTTTTGACCAAAATAAATCAAATATTTCTCCAGTAGCAACATAGAGTTTTGTTTTCTGCACATGATAATATCAACAGTTGTTGAATATCTGTCATGAGCACGGCGGCATTTGGTGACCAACTTCTCTCTTTATTTAAAAAGTTTGTCACCAAATGCTGACATGCTCATGACAGATATTCAACAACTGTTGAGATTAGTATGTGCAGAAAACTAAACTATGATTCTATAAAATAAATATTTGATTTATTTTGGCCAAAAAAGGTTTGTGCTATAAAAACTGCAAAATTAATTCACTAAACTCCCTCTCACTAGCACCCCGCCTTAAGTTTAGAGGTAAAACAAATAAACACGCCGCCCTCTTTTGACAGCCCCTACTCGTGTTACACTTTCAATAAAACAAACTAGCATGTAGGGGTAGCTTAATTATTTACGCGAGTCCTCCTGGGGTACTAACCACAAGGAGCTACAACGCTTGTGTAATATTTATCAGAATTTATATTGCAGTAGGATAAACAGTACTTTATATTTGTTAAGTGTAGGCTAGTGGGAGTTCTGGTTGTAAGAAATATGTCACAGTTTAGAAATTAACCTGAATTATTTAGATATATTTATGTGTAAAATTAATTTAAGATTTATTGATAATAGCACTAATAATATAGTAAAAAATATAAAATAATGACATCAAAAAAAGTTTTTATTTACTAAGTTTCTCTATATTATAATTCTACTCGTGTTACACTTTCAATAAAACAAACTAGCATGTAGGGGTAGCTTAATTATTTACGCGAGTCCTCCTGGGGTACTAAACACAAGGAGCTACAGCGCTTGTGTAATATTTATACAAATTTATATTGCAGTAGGATAAACAATACTTTATATTTGTTAAGTGTAGGCTAGTGGGAGTTCTGGTTGTAAGAAATATGTCACAGTTTAGAAAGTTACCTTAATTATTTGAATATATTTATGTGTAAAATTAATTTAAGATTTATAGATAATAGCTCTAATAATATAGTAAAAAATATAAAATAATGACCTCAAAAAAGTTTTTATTTACTAAGTTTCTTTATATTATAATCCAATCATACATATAGATTTTTAACTTTGGGCAGTAAATATAAAATATAGTGTTATTTAAGTCGTATGAAAAATTTACAAAATACAATCTCTTGTGATTAATAGTAATATTTTATAGGTATTAACAATAGTTTTAAAATGTGACAGCTGCATATCACATGACTTGGAAGTATGGTTGTATGAAAATTATAATAGTATATTTTTATAACCGTTTGTAATGATATTGGTTTGGATAACTATAAATTATGTAAAAGGTTATGGATGAAGGTAATTTTTCTTTAAAGTAATATATGTAGAGTATCCTTTTAAGATTCGTCCAAGAAGAAACACGCGCTTCTCAGAAACAATGTGAAAAGGATTTCACCACTAAAAAATATTTTTATACCATCTTTCCTGTTAAAAGAATAACTGCGTTAATTCCTGTTAAAAGGAACAACTTCGCAGTAGGGCCTATTTGGTTGAAGGTAATTTTTCTTTAAAGTAATATATGTAGAGTATCCTTTTAAGATTAATCCATGAAGAAACACGCGCTTCTCAGAAACAATATGAAAAGGATTTCACCACTAAAATATATTTTTTATACCATCTTTCCTAATAAAAGAATAACTGCGTCAATTCCTGTTAAAAGGAACAACTTCGCAGTAGGGCCTATTTGGCAGAAGACGCATATCCCCTATACCAATAAGAAGCTAGCCTTCACAAAACCTGTCGCCAGGACTCTTTATTAGTTAAATTTTACACTGTTGATGAGGGGAGAAAAAGGCAAGAGGTATGTCATATATAAACCATTGTTGCGTATGTTTAAGGCATCTCCGGGATCCAAACATCTACACCGAGATCCCGCTCACGCACGAGTCAGTCTAACACAGTATAAAATAACTTACATTAATATCATAAGTGTGCAGTAATATAAAACATATAATTGGAATATGTATACGTAATTAACAGGTGTCATTTTAATAAACCGTGTGTGAATAAACAGCCATCAACAGTTCTCTTTCTTCAGTTTTATTAATATACCGATTTAATTAGTGCTCGAACACGGAGTTGGTTAAACGGTATCTTTACCGTACAGTGATGATAGGCGCTCGATCACGGAGCTATAGACAACCTGTACATCATCACAGCATTATTATATCGGGGAATTAATCCGTAGTGTTTCAATCGACGCCCGAAGCGGGGTGATTGATTCCGTAGTGTTACAATTGACGCCCAAAGCGCGGTGCCATTAATCCATAGTGTTACACGTTAAAAAGGTTTATTCTATCTTAAGACCAACTGAACAAGAGAAATATATTTGTAAATAATCCTAGAAGAGTGTGTTATAGTATATACTACCTGCTAGTCATCTCCATTGTGGGCCAGTCCCCTTGGCCTGTCAGGCCCATTAATATTACCGTACAAGAAGCCCACCACCAAGCTTATTCCCAGTCCAAACAGCTCATTCAACACCCCCATCTTCTGCAAGCTGCGGTCTCCAATCACCGTCCCGAACGTGCCGGCCATGACTGGACCCTGGACAACAACAGATTCATTGAACACCATTTTCTGCAGGCGGTCTCCAATCACCGTCCTGAACTTCCTGGAAATTTTGATATATTTTTTTAGGGTTTTAAAAAGGATTTGTGCATTCATCCGATAAAAAAAAAATTACGAAAAATATATATTTTGAAAAAACTTGTTTTTACGATAGTTATTTTGGAAGTGTTAGTAATATTAATAACTATTAAAATAAATGTGATTTTGACAAACATATCATTCGGAAAATTTATGGTCCAAAAAATTGATTTTCGACAAAGATAATTTTGATGGTTTTGTATTTGGTGAATTAATTTCAATAAATTAATTTAATGCCGACAGCCTAATCCCTTGACCTTTAAATAAAGTATTTTCCTTAACAAAATTGGTTCAGCCATTTTCTCAACATCTCATTTACCGGAAATGGGCTTATTAAATTATATATAAGATGAATTCAATTTAATTCTAGCTCAAAATAAAGCTCAGTTGTAAGTATTTTCTAATCTTAAAAATGGAGTAAATCTACTCTTATTTACCAATATAAACTGCCCCTGTAAGGGTACACTTACAATCAAAGGTGAGAACAGCATGCTGGACACAAGGATGACTGTGCTGTCGTAAGCGAGACCCAATGCAG